>SJYA01002789.1:3624304-3706095 GCA_006410615.1 Neotragus moschatus | reverse complement strand
TGTGACTGTGAGCAGGTCCCTTTCCCTCTCTGAGCCTGTTTCCTCCCCCGCTGTGATATTAAGAGCCTCCACTCAATAATAACACCACCTGGTTCAAAGGGTGGCCATTTGTAAAGTCCTTGGCACATGATGGACCATATCAATAAATGGTAACTTGTTCTTAAAAAAAAAAAGTGTAGAGTCCAAATCTCATCTTGCTCGCTTATGTGTGTGCTCCAGGGATGGGGGTTATCCAGGAGACCAACCAGCAGGCTCCGCAAGCAGGCCATCTCAGAGGCCTGAGAGGAGCAAGGTGCTACAGGCAGATCCTAGTGCCCCCATTTGACACCAGACTGTAGAAAAGCCAGCCAAGATTTACAGGCAGAAGAGCCATCTCGGCTCTTCTCGGTTTCAAGGGAAAAGCTTCCATTAGGCTCCTTTGTAAAATAAGAACAAGAAACGTAAAACCTGTGCAGTAGGTAATGTGGGGAGGGAGAGGTGGGAGAGAATGAGAGGACAATGAGTTAGGATGGTGGGGGCAGGGAGGGACGCAGGCCCAGGATCTGGGCAGTGATGCTCAGCTGTCACGCTGGGTCTTTTCTCTTGAACACCCCAGGGAAAGGGGCCTGGGCTGCCCCCAAGGGTGATCACGGGACAAAACCCCCTCCTGACCTTCCTGGAGCTGGAGGAGACCAAGTTGTGGGGGGTGGGCATGGGCCACCCTGGCAGCATCAGCAGCAAGGCCCACGTCAGCACTCCGCCCTCCAGGGGCCTTCTGCCTAATGGGACTGGACAGACCCTTTCCCCTCAGTGGTTTGCAAGACCAAAAGCAAAAGAGCAGGGATGTGGGCCATGGGGAGGCCAGGGGGTGAACACTCACTGAACCCTCACAAAATGGGCTGGCTGGGGCCTGGGGTTAGGGAGTGGGAGGGGGCCAAGCCCCGACTCTGGCTCCTTGCTCACAGCCTGAGAACCTTGAGGGGCCCTGACCTGTCTGCCTGTCCCTGGAATTGAGGTGGAGGGGGCAGTGAAGGCTCTGGGGCTCAGGCAGAGATGGGCAAGGAGGGCGGGCTGAGGGGTACGCAGGCTCTGCTCGCCACTCCGCCTCGCTCTTCCTTCCCCTGCTCTCTGGGCTTCCCTGTCAGCCCATGGCCCTCTCATCTGGATCTCCCACCCTCGGTCTCCTTCCCGGCTGACACCCACCCAACACCTACACCCTCAACGTGAGGCTGACCTGGCCGAGCTGGAGTCCCCCTTGCATCTGCCGCACTCTCAGCGCTCAGCCCCACAGTCCATCACTAGACTGCCACTCTCCTCCCATCCTGCTTCTACTTCCACTTAGACCATCACTTTCTTGATGATTAGTCCATCCTCCTGGTGTGATGTTAGAGCCACAAAGCCACTTACCACCAAAACTTTCCAGACCAATGCAAGTCCCACCATTAGGGCACCATAGTTTAGAAAAGGTATCGTTTTTCTCCTGGCCCCTCCCTCTGTTCTCTCCTTTCTTCCTTCTCACCCTGCAGGCAGTCTGAGGATACAGGACATGTTGACAGGTGATAAGACAGCCCCTCCAAACCCTGTCACTTTCAGGAGGAAGACAAGAGAGCTGGCCGGCCTGCCCCCTCTCACTCCCACCCTCAGGCTCTCTGGCTCCAGAAACAGGGGACTTCAGGGAGATAAGTGGCGACTCCTGGCCCCTGCCGGGCTCAAGTCCCCTTCTGCCTTCACCCGTGCAGACAGCCCAGGCCTGCTTCCCAGGAGGAGGAGGGGTACAGAGAGAAGTGACTTTCTGGAGGCCAGTGGGTCTCCAGGAAGGAGCTGGAGAGGGTGGTGATGGGTTTGGAGTTGAGAGGCTCTTCCCTTCCCCCAGTGGCCATATGGTCCCTCCTCCACCACTGGAGGCCCCGGCAGGGGCAGGCAACGGGACATCTGGGGGATGTCCGTTTGCTGAGCCCGAGCTGCTGGCAGTGCCTACTGACCCAGCTGAGTCCTGAGGCTGGGTTGGGGGTGGGGAGCTACACATAAGGGGAGGGCGAGGGAGCAATGAGTCTGCTGCCCTGCCTCCCACCCAGTGCCTGCCAGACATCGCTGTTCCCAGAATCCGTGTGAGGCTTGCTGGGTCTGGGGAAGCAGCAACGCTGAGGCTACCTTGTCTCTAATCAACAAGAACCGTGCCTGTGTCTGTTCGATCATGACTGCAAGTCTGTGTGGGGTCTGCATGGGTGAGCGTTTTTGTAGGTGTCTCTGGCCCGTGGCCTGTTAGTATCTGTGTGTGTGTGGCAGGGGTGGGTGTGAGTTACTCTGGGGAAAGTGCAGTGCCCCCTTCTTTCACACTCCAGCCTCCGGGTTGGGCCACCTCCCTCTCAGGGAGGGCCTGGATGGCAGCTGGCCTCTGAGGACAATGGCCCTTCTAGACGACGTCCCTCAGGAACCAAGGTTCTGTGTCTCTCCTCACCCCAGGTGGTCAGACAGGCTGGCCAGAGACGCCTGGGTCCCTCAACCTGCTCCAGAGGCCCATCCGCTTCTCCCAGGGCTGGCCCCTTGGGAGACAGAGGGCCCAGTGCTGGCTGGGCTGGGGGGACTTGGTGGAGGTGAGAGGACAGGCAGGGTGAGCACCCAGAGGCTGGGAGGGAGAGGTGGCCTGCCCTGTCTTGGGCACTCTCGAAGTGTTAAAGGTGAGAGATGGAAATTCTCACTCCTAGGAAAAACAACGTATTAAAAAAGAAGTTTAGCATATTTCCGACAGGCCTCTGTCATTTAAAGAAAACCCTGGGGAGCCCCACCTCCTCTGGCTGGGCTGCCTCCCTCCCTGGCAGGTGGCTTAGACACATAAACACCCTTCCCCAGGGCCGCCTCCGCCTCCAGGTCCTTCCCATACCCAGTGCCCTCATGGGGGCCCACTCCCTGCCACAATCACATGCAGAACAGTATCGGGCCCCTGTGCTCAGATGGCCAATGTGGGCGTCACAAATAGAAACTGGGGCCTCCAGGGCCAAGCTTTTACCCCATTATCCTTCTATTCGGTTGTCTTTCACAAATCCCATCCTTCCCCATTCCCACTCTCCCTCCCATCCATTTCTCTCAATTTATCCACCCAACTGGATCCATTCCTTCTCCTCCTTCCTTCTCATTTTACTCAGAGGGTTTTCTGTCCAGCCCACTCCCAGAAATAATCTGAATGTATCCCTCTGAAAATAACATCTTTGAATTCTGTGTGCCAGGCTCATTTAATCCTCGTAGGTTCCCATAGGGCACTTACCTTCATCCTCATTTTACTGAGAAACAGGCTACTCAATGGGTCCCAAGCTTCAGACACACAGAGCAAGGCCAGGATTTTAGCTCTGCTTCCTGCCTTCCGGGTCACTGCTCCACACTGCCACCCAACGGTCAGGCTTCTGGAGAAGTTAGCCCTTTAAGATCTGCATGGAAGGCTGAGCAGCGAGGGAACTTGGGCCTTGGTGGCTGCCCAAGGGGACAAGCTCCATCTCTCTAGGTCTCCAAAGATGTTCCTCCCACCAGAGGGTGGGCGGAGGGCTGCTGGAAACCGCCTCAAACTTGGGGAGCCCTGGGGAGCTGAGCATGAGCACGACACCCTAGACAATGCCCTTCCCCTAAACGGCTCCTTGGCCCAGGGTGAGAGGCGGTGTAGCGCCAGGTCCTGTCTGGGACGGAGTATGCAGCACAGAATCACTCCTGCCACCGGGCCATCCTCCCCGGGCAGACAGGAAGGGCCTTCCCTGAGCTCTGAGGCCTGCACTTGCAGTTCCCCACTGCTCTCCTGGGCGGTGGGAGGCCTGGTGGCCAGTCAGCCTGGCTCTCCCGGAACCCAGGGGGCTGAGGGCAGGGGGCAGATGTGGCTTTCACTCCCCAGACCCTGTGACCTCCCCCAGCCTCCCGCATTCCACCCAGCTTTTCCTGGAGCCCCTCTAGCCCCAGCCTGTGAGCTGGGGCTCTCTCTCCTGTTTTTCCCAAGGCAAGAAGAGAAAAACAAATTCAGAAAATAATTTAATAGAAAAACAATTTACACCCAGTCTCCTATAGGGAAGGCAGACAACTCTTGCCCCAAGGAGGCATTTAAGGACAGAAGGATTAGAAATCACTAACATCCTCTCTGATTGTTTAGAAAAGGCTAAATAACTCCAGGTAGACATATTCTTTCCAGGTTCTCCTGGAAGCCCACGTAGGGGATTGAGGAGAGAGTAATAGTGCCACTGGAGAGATGGGGAGAACCCAGGCCAGGAAAGGGGAGGGAGCTTGCCTGGAGTCACACACTGGTGGAACAGCCGTGTCAGACCCAGGATCAGGTCTCTGGATCACTGGTTCCCCCAGAGCCCGCATGCCCCCCCATCCCAGGCCTGGACCAGCTCTGCGGTCAGTACAGGCATTCCTCAGAGGGATGAAGGTGGGAGGGATGAGGATTGAGGACCCGTCCCCTTATGTACCCCAGACCAGGGCAAGAACAAGGCATGGGTTTCTCAAATTTGTCCCATCTCTACCAAAGATATTATTTTCATGCATGAAAGATAATCTTAAAATATTGAGAGGGTAGGCTGGGGTCAGCTCCCAGGAAGACTGGTTGAGGAGCTCTGCAGGGCTGAGTGCATATGATGGGATGGGTGGTCCCTGAGGGGTCTTGGAAGCCCTGTTCCAGTGCATAGCGGGAGGTGAGGCTCCCAGGAAAGACAAGGGTGGGCACAGCTGCCTGATGGCAGGGAGTGAAAAGAGCAGGAGTGCCCTGCAGGGCCCTCATCTCAGAGTAAAACCAGAAATCAACAGGCTCGGCGCCCAGCAACCACCAAACAACAAAAGTCACGCGACAGAAACACACTTCTCCCAGAGTTCTGCCCCCCCTCCCCCCCCGCCCCAGGCCAAGGCCCCGTGCTCCCGGAACACACTGTGGGCTCTTAGACTCTCTAGGGAGTTAGGAGTCTCCCAAGGGGTGCTGGGGATCCTGTGGTATGGGGGTGGTGTTCCAGAATTGCCCATCCAGGAAGCGTGCTCCTTAGTGTTGCTGAGGGCCACAGAATTCTGGGGGCCAGCTGGGGTGCATCCCCAGTTCCCAGTGATCTGTCTGATTGTCCTTCAGGGTCACTGCAGGGTACAAGCTGTGGAGGAAGTGGGGAGTGTCAGTCTCGGGTCTCCGGCAAAAGAGGCAGAATCTAGGGCTGCCCCAGTCTTCATCCCTCCTCAAGTGAAGGGTCAGACCCCAGGGCAGGACTCACAGCTACGAACAGACTCCGATAGCCCCTCTTTGTCCAGGGTCTCGGCCTCCCAGTGAGCCTCTTTCATCTGCAGAACATAGAGGACAGACCGCGATGGAGAGGCCTTCAGACAGCAATGAGGGGGACGTAGCACGGGGAGCAGGGGACAGCCGGCCACAGGCGGGGTGGAGCGGAGCACACGCAGCTGCGCCCCAGGGTGGGTCCCCACAGGCCCACCTTGACCTGCTCCTTCAGGTATTCAGCCCGAGCCATGAGATTCTGAACCTGCCAAGGGAAGACATGCCCAGGGATGTGGGGTGAGGGGAGGCCTTCAAGTCAAGTTCCTTCTCACTCCTAATGCTCCCTGGGATCCTCTGCCTCATCAGAACAACTTGCCTGAGTCCTTCTCTGCCTCTTCCTCCAGGAAGTCCCCTGACTGCTGCTCAGTTCCCAGACCCTGCCTGTCCCTCTGCCCTGACCCAAGCACCTGAGCCCTGATGACGTGCACAGGACTCACCAACTTAGCAAGTCTGTGAGGTTTGACTCCCAGACCTGGGGCACCTTGAGGGAACCCAAGGAGGTCCCCACACATGGAAGCAGGGCAAATGGGGAAGAGGAACACCACCCCCCAACCCCCACCAACCCTCCCAACGCCAGTGAGCACCTCAGTGTGAAGCAGCTCCCGCCTCCGGCCTGGGGGCTCCGCTGCAGAGAGAGGGAGAGCACGTGGTGAGGGCAGGGTGGCCGGGGGCCGGTGGGGAGGGTNGGAGGTCCCCACACATGGAAGCAGGGCAAATGGGGAAGAGGAACACCACCCCCCAACCCCCACCAACCCTCCCAACGCCAGTGAGCACCTCAGTGTGAAGCAGCTCCCGCCTCCGGCCTGGGGGCTCCGCTGCAGAGAGAGGGAGAGCACGTGGTGAGGGCAGGGTGGCCGGGGGCCGGTGGGGAGGGTGGGGCTGGGGCTGTACCTGCCAGCAGCAGCAGCAGCTCCCCCAGACTGTGCTGGTACAGGGCCAGTGCGTCCTGCTCCCCGCTAGCCTCTTCGTCCTGCAGCCACAGGGACACTAGGTCGTCTAGGGGTGTGGCCTGGATTCCTCCTGCCCCGCCCAGACCCCTCGCAGCAGCTCCAAACCTTGGCCATGGCAGCCGAAGCCACTTCCAGGGCAGCCAGGAGGCGTGGCTTGTCCCGGGCCATCTCTGGGACAAGGAGGAAAGGCTCAATGTGAGGAGCCTTCTGCTTTCTCACCTCGGGACGCCTACCTCCACCCCCCTCCCCCTTGGGCTGGAGGGAAGTGGCCAGGGAACTGGAGGTCAGTGAGGGTCAGGGCCTACCTCTGAGCAGGTCTCGGGCAGAGGTCCCCTGTCTCAGCAGGGCCCGATTGGAGGAGGAGACGATGGCCTTGAGCTCCTCAGCCCGGGACACGTACTGCCCTACCTGCTGGAGGGCAAGGGGGTGAGGAAGGGCTGTCCCCCACTGCCTCCCTCGCCAGCACCCAGCTCTAGATTCTCCCTCTGGGTCCTCAGTGATTGCCCCAAACTGCAACGTCAGGGGCCAACTGGGGCTGGCCTGAGCCTCTTCCCAGGGAGGGAGGTTCCCCTAGGAGAGCCAACCCCTAGAGGCCCTGGGACCCCTCCCCATGTCCTCAGGGGACTCTGATCACCTTCGCCTTAATTGCCTCCTTCCGCTGGGCGTCCACTTCGTCTGCAGAGAGTGGGGGTTTAAATGAGGCTTCTGAAGCAAGGAGACCCCTGCCTCACATCAACCCCTCTGGAATCCCCCAAAGCACTGAATTCCAGATTTCCCCACTGTCTTGTCTCCCACAGAATTCTGGAAGGGGAGCTGCTTCTGGAACCCAGCCACTGTGGCTGTGGCTGACCCCGCCCTGCTGCACCTGCCTGGCACTCACAGTGCAGGGCGGGCACGAAGAAGTCCAGGGCCTTGCAGTAGAGAGACAAGGCGGCCGCAGCGTCCCCCTCCTGGTCCTTCTTCACAGCCTGCACCACCAGGGCGGTCTGCGGGAGGGCAGACTGGGAGTCATGCCCACCTCCCACACTCACTGTGAGGGGTCATCCATACCCTGAGCCCACCCTCCGCCTCCTGCTGGGCAGGTCACCTGGTCACCACTGAAAGGGGTCGATGAAACCCGCCACCTGCCCTCAGCCCACCCGTCTCCACTGGCTGCTCACTGCTCGTGCCAGGCTCTCCCCACTGGGCATGTGCTCCAGGTCTACCCACGGATGGGCGAAGAAGTCCTGGAAGGAGATGCGGCGGCTGGGGTCCCGCTCCAGGAGCCGCTGCAGCAGATCTCGGCAGTCCTGGGAGAGCTGGGGCCGCAGGGGGAGCTGCGGGGGTAGGGGTGGAACAGATCACACTGGGCTCTGGCACCCTGGCCCCCAGCCCCCGGGGCCTGTCAGGACCACCCTGTCCTGGGGGTGCCCCAAGACACACATCTGACAGATGAAGAATATGAGACAAGGAGGATGAGTGACAGGTCACAGTGTGACAGCCAGTGTGAGCCAAGCCTCATCCCCAGGCTCCAGTCTCTGTGGTCCTATGGACTGTAGCCTGCTAGGCTCCTCTGTCCACGGGATTCTCCAGGCAAGACTACTGGGAGTGGGTTGCCATTTCCTCCTCCAGAGGATCTTCCCAACACAGGCAGGAACATGCATCTCCTGTGTCTCCTGCACTGGCAGGCAGATTCTTTATCACTGAGCCACCTGGGAAGCCCCTCTCCCCATGGGGAACCTGTAACAGGCTGTAGGGCACGCCTCTTGCGCCTCACTAGGGTTGATCTGGGTTCCCGGGACTGAATGGAGCCAACTTTCAGGCTAGAGCGTGCCCAGCTCCACAGTGGTGGCCTGGAGCCCACACCCCAGTCTGTGCAGGTGGCAGTGAGCTCTGCCACCTCAGGGCCCTGACTCCTGCCGCCCCTCACAGTTTCGAAGGCTCTGTTAGACCTACCTCAATAACTCGGTTGCTCCGGATCTTCTCTTCCAGCTCTGAGAACGACCTGGAGGCAAAGGGGGGCTGCCCGAAGAGGGCTTCTGTGGAAGGGAGGCAGAGGGCAGGCTGGGAGGGGACAGGGTCAAGCTGGGCCTGGCCCACTCCTGGAGAAGGGCCCCATACCAGGAGAGTCAGTGTTCTCATTAAAACCCTTCAGGAGTGGCCAGTGATGCTCTGACTGAGGATGCTGACAGTGCAGGCCTCCACGTGGGGGCAGGGGACAGAGCTCTCACCATACAGGATGACCCCCACAGACCAGAGGTCTACACGGGCATCGTACTGCCGCTGACACACCATCTCGGGAGCCATGTAGAGGGGGGAGCCACGAAGCACATGCTTCTCATCCCGGGGAGACATGTGCTGTGCAAAGCCAAAGTCTGCAGGCGAGAGGCCAAGCAGCAGGCTCAGTTTCTGCTCCTGCTTTAGAGACTCCCCCTGGGCTCCAGGGCAGGGCTCCTCCCACCCTCTAGACTCACCAGGATTAACCTCACTTCCCTACTTTGCTCATGTCGTTTCTCTCACTACAAACCCTTCTACCTCTTTGAGGGCATAAATTCTCCCCATCCTGCACAGCCCTCTGCACACCTTTCCCCAGGAAGCCCACCCTGGTCACACCAGCAATGAGGATAAGGGCTCACTGGGGGTTGACCTCTCCCTCACTGTCCTACTCAGCTCAGTGGACCTCTCTGGCCTCCAGGTTCAAGTCAGTTCTCCTCCAAATTTTATCAGGGGCCACAACTACCCCTTTTCCCACTCCACACTTTCCAATACTGCCCCAGACTGAGTCATAGTTCGGTGATGGATAAAGGACTAAGTCTGGTCACACTTTGAACCCTGACCCCACCCAGGATATCACATTGCTGGAGTCGAGCATCGGTAGCCTGAGAAAGGCCCTATCTTTTGGTGACAGGGCCCGTCCCTGGACATCCCAGCCTGTCGCTGTCTGATGACTCAACAGAGGGCCCCATGAGAATCAGGGCTGCTGAGCGAGCCCAGGCAGAAGGAGGCCTCTGCACACCCACCCTCCAAACCTCCACACCTTCCATTCCAGACTCACACCTGCCAGTTTAAGGTGGGGCTTCTCCAGGGAGCTCAGCAGAATGTTCTGTGGCTTCAGGTCCAGGTGAGAGATGTTCCGTTCATGTAAGAACTGCAGGGCACTGGCTAGGCAGTAGGAACCATGCAGAGTGACAGGTCAGAGAAGCCTAACTCTCCCATCCCCTCTCTTACCTGCCTGCCTGCCCAACCCCAGTTCTGGCCTGGTCTACCAAATGCTTTTTTTTTTTTTTTTTTTGCCTGTGCTACATCTCAGCTGTGGCATGTGGAATCTAGTTCTCTGACCAGGGATTGAATCTGTGCCCCCTGCGTTGGGAATGCAGAGTCTGATCTAAACACTGAACCACCAGCAAAGTCCCTACCAAATGCTTTACATATAAGCACCAGGCTCCCCCCGCCTGCTAAGACTTTGCTGGACCCCCACTTCGAGTGACCTCCTTCCTCCCTTGTACCCCTTCACAAGTCTCCCCTCCTCCTAGAAGCCTCCCTAGATGCCCCAGCCCTTTAGGCCCTTGCTCTTCTCCTTGGCAAAACACTTGGGTCTTCGGAATGTTCCAAGAGGTCTTTATGTTACTGAATATGTTTCACGTGTGGAAGCTTGTACTCCCCACAGATGGGACTCCTCTCCATCTCTCTCACAGCATCCTTAAGCCAGGGATGGGCAAAAAAAGAGTGGGCCCCGCAAATCCAAGCTGGGATGGCAGGCAACTGCTAAGAGTGTCACAGCTCTGAGCCTGGGGCAGGGGTGGGGTGGGAGAGCAGAGATCATGGGAAGGGGTGTCAGGCTGGGGTCAGAGGCTTTTACCCAACTGCTGCATGAAGACCCGAGCCACCTTCTCGGGCAGAATCCTGCGGGTGTGGATGAAGCGAGACAGGTCACCTCCTGCGCAGAACTCCATGATGAGGTAGATGTTGTCACTGTCCCACTGGGGTTAGAGGCAGAGAGGAGGCTTGAAGAGAGTAGCCCTTCTCAGCCCCCTTTGGTGGTCACCCCATCCTAAGCTCACACCTGGAAGTCTTTCAGCTGTACAATGTGGGGGTGTCGAATGCCCTTGAGGATCTCAATCTCTGTCAGGAGGTTTTCCACGGATGCCTTGTTCAGACTCTTCTTGGCCACACACTTTATGGCTACCACCTCCCGAGTATCCTTCTGTGGGGACAGGAGATTCAAGGGCTCTGCCTTGAGAGGACCAGGAGCCATGCATGGCCAGAAGGCTCTGGTCCCCTCTNCCCCCCGCCCCCGCACCTCCGCGCCCCTCTCCTCCAAGTGCTCCAGGTGCGGCTCCTGGGAGCCTCCGCCTTCACCTGCACAGGAAATCAGATGACTCGCCAGTACCCGCAAGATCCATTTGGAGATATTCAGGTCCTCGCGGGCCTGACGGGAGTTAGCAGAGGCCAGCAGACGAGGTCACCAGGGAAATCCCATGCAGGCTGGACAGCATCTTATTAGAGATCGCCCACGTGAATGGGATAGGAGAGAGAAGCCCCGTCTAGGACGTGGATAGGGTGTGTTCAAAGAGGCCCCTCTCCTCCAAGGCCAGCAACTGTGAATGTGGAACTGCTGGAACAAGAAGAGGACCATGGAAGAGGACAAGCAATCTCAGTAAGGGGCTCGCCCCCAGGGTTGAAGGACTGAGCCTGCCCAGACTGGCCAGGGAGTAGTGACCAGAAACAGCATCTTCACTGTCTCTTCTCACCTATGGCTGGGTGCCTCAGCCCCTACCCTATGGGCCACTTCCCAACTTTCCAAATACAGCAGACGTCAGGACCAGTATTGTCTGAAAATGTCTTTTGTTTTTATTTAAGGACAAAATTGAGACATAACATATACATTTGTACACGGAGAAAAAAAATACCAGAAAGGAGTTTACAAAACCTTGGTCACTGCCATCATCATTCAGTGGCTCTGGGGCTGTGTCAGCTGGCAGCTTCAGGGCTGCCTCTGGGTAGCCCCAGATACCCTGGGTTGGACAGCTTTTTGAGAAGTCCCCTCAGTCTACCCACCCACTCCTACCATCTCTGGAGGACAGGATACAGGTTTTAACCTTGAACTCCTAAGCACCCATCAGAGTGACACAGATCCTGGGGAATCCCCAGGACTAGTGGAAGGTGATCTAGGCTCTACTTGGGGAGTATGGGAGAACCCTGGGGGATTAGTCTGGAACCCTCAAAAAGATAGCCTGAAGAATGAAGTTCTCAACTCATTCCCCTTGCTCTCCCTAAGTGTCATACAAGCTAGATACTGCTGATGGTGGGGGGCAGGGATGGGCAAGAGTATGAGGCCAAGCTAAAGGGCAGCTGTCCCTCAGAAAGAGGAAATCAAAACAAATAGGGCCAAACAAACCATACCAGGACAATCAGACCCACCCTAATACAAG
Source organism: Neotragus moschatus (assembly GCA_006410615.1). Taxonomy (NCBI): domain Eukaryota; kingdom Metazoa; phylum Chordata; class Mammalia; order Artiodactyla; family Bovidae; genus Neotragus; species Neotragus moschatus. Next base: position 3,694,471 of record SJYA01002789.1, on the reverse strand, counting down.
ACTGGTAAAAGCTGGGCAAGACAACTTCGGGTCAGTGTCCTCTATCCCTCTCCATCCCCAAATCCCAACCAACCCCATTGCACATTCAGTAAGTCTAAAGAGGGAAGGGCCTAAGAAGGGCCCCAGAGGGCACCACGTACTGCCCACATCAGGAGGATGCAGGGGCCTAAAGGGCTAGGAAACTGTTCATTAGAAACGTGAGGCAGGACTGAGCCTGGAAGCCCAGCGTCCACCCTAGAGTGATCTGAGGAAGAGCCCAGACTGCAGCTCATCTAAAGGGGAGCCCTTAGGAGGCTCCCAGAGTCTGAGCAGGAGGAAAGGGCAGGACTGTGGAAGTCACAGGCTGGGTCCATGAAGCCAGACTCTGGTCAGGCCTGCTGGGGAGGAGTAGAATCTCAGGACTCCAGCAGAAATAAAATCCCCGGTGGTTGGGCCCAGGACAGCCAGTGATCCCAAGTGTATATGTCTGTGTTTGTATGTGTGTGAGTACATGTGTGTATCTGTGTATGGGAAGAAGAGAATTTCAGTCCCACTGCTTCCAAAGAGACAAAAAAATCCTATCAAACCACCACCAGAGAAGAAAAGACAGCTTTGTTTTTTTTTTTCTCTTGTGTTAAAAAAAGTCCCTGTCCCTCCCTCCCCTTCCCTCAGGTGGAAGGGAGATGGTTGCTAAGGGAGGAAGAAGAGCCACGGGCAAGACCCTCCCCAGGTCTGTGCTGGGCATACCCAATGCTTAAGGCACCCATGGAAAGTGCAGCTCAGAAGGCAGGTGAGAGAGAAGGCCAGGGCAGAGGGAGGAGTCAGGAGGACTAATTCCCCTGGAACGCTCCTTGGGCAGCAGATGAGGCGGCACTGCGGAAGGTCCTGCTACTGAAGATGCCCTGGGAAAACTCCTCCTGGGCCTGCTGGAAGCTGGCCCCTGTCCTGCGGTACAGAGAGTGCACCTGCAGAAAGAGGCTGTGGTGAGAAAAGTCCACTCGCCTGGGGGCCACCAGCTCATGGGCCCAAGGCAGCCACCACGGACCCCAGCCTGTCTGACCTCCGACCCAGAGCCTTGGAGGAAGCTGCTGGAGCTCTGAGGACCCAGGAGACACAACTGCTGTAGTGATGAACATCCCCCATGGAGAAAGCAGGAGAGGTGCCTACCCCAGGGGCTGGGGCTTCCTTGGGTTTGCAGTTGGCCCAGCACCCACCACTCACCCGCTTCAGGAGGAAGAGTGAGAGCACGGCACAGAGGGTGAAGAAGCCAGCCACCACCATCATGATGACTGACACAGCCAAGTTGTGCTTCATCGTAGACAGGGCTGCAATCCAACCACTGCAAAGGGGGAGGAGGCCAGGGAGAGCATAGTGGGATTGGGCCCCAGCGCTCCCTGTGAGGGGCTCCTCTCCAAGTGGCCACTGTGTGCTGAACACCACCCGGGCATCGCTGGGCAGCACAGAGCCCTGTGAGCCAAAACCCTGGCCTCTGAGGCCAGGCCTCTATAAAGGCCATTAGGCCCCATAATGCCCATAGGGAATCTATGGGCCATGTGAGGCCTCGAAGGGAGGATGTGGCTGCTGCTTTCACAGTTAGGAGTAATGGTGGGTAGAACCCTTTAGGAAGACAGAGCCCTCCCTCTGGGAAGGAGGATCACTTCATTCATCCTCTTACCTCAGCTCCCCACCCTGTGGCCCAGGGACAGCCCTGCTGCCTCCAGCCAGTCACATCTCCTTCCTGAGCCCCAGTCTTCTCATTTACAAAGGGGACATTCTCACATTTTCTGATTTTAAAACTTAATACAAAGCTATAGCTATCAAAACAGTATGGTACTGGCATCAGGATAGACATATATTACAGATCAATGGAATAAAATTGAGAGTCCAGAAACAAATCTATATATTTATCATCAACTGATTTTAGACAAGTGTGCCAAAACCACTGAATGTTGAAGAATGGCCTCTTCAACAAATGGTGCAGGACAGCTAGATATCCACATACAAAACAATGAAGGTGACCAACACAATATTGTAAAGCAATTATCCTCCAATTGCACCCTACTTCCACCATATAGAAAAGCTAACTCAAACCTAACAATAAGAACTAAAACTATTAGATCTCATTACAATTAAGAACCTTTGTTCATCGAAGGATATTATCGGGAGTGAAAAACAACACACAGAAAGGAGAAAATTTATAAATTATATACCTGACAAGCAGCTATGCAGTATCTGAATATATGAAGAATTCAACAGACAATCCAAATACTAAATTAGAAAACAATTTGAGTAGACATTTCTCCAAAGAAAATATGCAAACAAATAAATGATGGCCACCATCACAATTATTTAGGAAAGAGAAATCAAAATCACAAGTTACCACACTTCTAGACTGGCTATAAAAAGAAAAAAGGGGGAAAAAAAAGAAAGGAAAATAGTAAGTGTTAGGGAGGATGTGGAGGAACTGGAACCCTCATACACTGCTATTGAGAATGTAAAATAGTTTGGCCTGGACTTCCCTGGTGGTCCAGTGGTTAAGAATCCACCTGCCAACCCAGAGGACACAGGTTCAATCCCTGGTCTAGGAAGATTTCACATGCTGTGGGGTAACAAAGCCTATGTGCCACAACTACTGAAGCCCGAGCACTCTAGAGCCCAGGCTCCACAACAAACAGCCACTGCAACGAGAAGTCCATGCACCATAACTAGAGAGCAGCCCCAACTGGCCCAACTAGAGAACGCCTGCAGCAACAAAGACCCAGCACAGCCAAAAATAAATACATAAAATGGTTCAGCCCCTGTGGGACAGTGTGGCAGTTCCTTAATAAATTATACATAGAATTACCATAGGACCCAGCAATTTCACCCTCAGATACACACCCTAAAGAACTGAACGCAGGTACTCAAAAACCTATACACAAATGTTCACAGCGGCAAAAAGGTGGAAACCCAAATGTCTACCAGCTGATGAGTGGATAAACAACATGCGGTATCCCCAAGAACTATGTAATATTATTTGGTCATAAAATGTAATGAAGTGCTAACATGAACCTTGAAAATATGATGCTATGTGAAAGAAGCCAGGCACCAAAAGCCAAATGTTAGGCTCAGTGGTAAAGAATCTGCCTGCCAACGCAGGGGACGCAGGTTCAATCCCTGGTCCAAGAAGATTCCACACGCTAAGGAGCAACTAAGCCCGTGTGCGCCACAACTACTGAGCCTGTATTCTAGAGTCCAGGCACCACATCTACTGAAGCCTGTGTGTCCTAGAGCCCAGGCTCTGCAACAAGAGAAGCCACTGCAACAAGAAGCCCACACATGCTGCAACTAGAGAAAAGCCCATGCAGCAATGAAGACCCAGCACTGTCAGAAATAAATAAATAAATATATTTTTAAAGCCACATATGATTTCATTAAAATGAAACGTCCAGAATAGGCAAATCCAGAGAGGCAGAAACAGTTTAATGGTTGCTACGGGCTCAGTGAATGAGGGAATGAAGAGTGACTGCTTAATGGGCATGGAGTTTCCTTACAATGTGATACAAATGTCACAGTGCGATATAGAATTAGACAGTGCTGATGTCTGCGGGACATGTGAATGAACTAAATGCCACTGAATTATACAAAATGGTCTAAGTGGTAAACAAAGTCACAGATTTTATGTTATATGTATTTTATAATCAGTAACAAAAAAGGGAGGTGGGAGGACATCCACCCAGTCGTGGGTGTTCTGAGGTGAGATGAGAAAGACACCGGGAGCTCAGAGAAAGACTTGGAGCTCAACCAGGCAGACCCAGGCAGGGCAGTGAGGGGCGGAGCAGGACCAGAACTCAAGCCTTCTGGCTCCCAGTCCAGGGAGTAAACCGCAGTTGTTAATCACAGTCTTTGACCAGGATCTCACTGAGGGTAATGAGTAATGAAACTGGGTCACCAGTCAAACAGAAAAGGGGCCAGGTTAGAAACAGCAAGGCAAGAAGGCAGAGGGGAGGGAGGCAGCACGCACTGGCTGCGAGTGTGAGGTGAGTCACCCCTCCCTGCCACTCTGGACTTGCCAGCTCCACTGGAGGGCGGGGACCAAAATAGTGCAGCCCTTCCAGGCTCAGGCTTTCAGCCAAGTGCCAGCCTGACCTTTCTGTAATGTTCCCTGTGCACTGGAGCAGAAAGGAAAACATCAGCCATCAGCTTTTCTCTTTGAGACTAATTCTGAGCTGAGAACTGCAGCAGCCGGGACTCTCAAGCCAGCTGGATGCTCAAGGAGAGCAGCTCGAAGCAGCCGATCCTCTAGGGGTGAGAGCTCCACCTCCTGAGGTTACAGGGCCTCCAGAAAAAGTCACAGCTCACAGTTTGTAAAGGCCAGGACATCCATCGGCAGCTGCTCAAGCCACAAGGCTTGTCTGGGGCCCGTGCAAGCAGCCCCAGGCTCTAGGAGGGCATGGCAGGAGAAAAGGACAAGGGGGCCCTGAGAGCCTAAGGATTCAGGCCAACTCCACCCACGATACTCCGGAGAGGGGTGAGCAAGGCCAAACAGTGAGTGGCTACCGGGGAAGAAGTGAAACGAAGCAGACCCCTGCTGACCCATCACCCCTCTCCCAGCCAGGGTGGAAGATGGGTCATCGGTGGGGCCTTTCTGGGAGCAGGGGAACAGGGCCTAATTCCCTCTGTGCTGCCCCACGTCTCACCTGTCCCCAAGGCTAGGGATGCCGATCAACTGGATGATGTAGATTCCTATTTGACAGAAAAATACAAAGAAGAACACGAAGAAGCTGAAAGAGTTGTCAGATCTGTGGAGAGAGGGGGAAATGAGAAGTCACACAAGGGCTTCGGGCTCAGTCCTCAGCCTTCTCACTTGCCAGGACACCTTCCTCGCTAGGAGATAGGAGGGAGGGTGCCAGAGTAGACAGAGCTCCAGGGGTTAGCCACACTGTCCATGAGGATAGGGACACACAGACACCCCATAATCAAAAAGGACTTCTTTCTGCTACCTTCCAATTTAAGGGGTCAATGCTTGACTGCTTAAAGAGCTTATAAATAAAGTTGCTCACCCCAAGGACAATGTAAAAAACCTAACAGTCCATTTCCTGAAGTTATCTCCATTTCATAACAGGTAAGAAAATCTAAGCCTATTATAAAGATAATAACACTTTAAGAATAGGTAGGCCTGGGTGGAAGAAAAGACATCTAGGGAGTAGGGAACACCAAATAAAACTGGTGTTTTGAGAACTTCCGTCTCGCCCTGGAGGGCTAGAATACGGTGAGGGTGCAGGTTTTGCCTGCTGACTACGTGGGAGGGTTTGGCCACTGCTCCGCCCCCTCTTTCCCAGGACCTGCTGGGCTCCCTGTCTCTCCTCCCTTCTCTTCACTCCCTACTGGGCTCAATGAGGAGTTGAGCATCAACTCCTAGTCTCAATTCCAAAAGTCCTAGGGGTCTGTGAGGTGGATTCACTCATGACCACAGTACTGACTCTAGGGCCACTGGTCAAATACTGGCACTCATAGAGGCTCAAGGATTACTGGGGAGGTTGGGGGGAGGGGCAGACATGAGCATGGAGGGATACAGCTATTGAGAGCTTATCTGACTCTTATCAGACTCTGTCTGGCTATCACAGACACACAGCCTCTCCCCAGAGACTAAAATCCCTGAACCAGACAGACTGGGAGCAGGAGGAAGGGAAGAAAGGCTCTTGATTTCCTCTCTGGGTCTCCTGGGCCTGGTCCAAGGACAGGGCCCAGATTGACCTCCGGTACAACAGAGGAGAAAGCAGCTGCTGATCCCTGCCCGCTCTCGCCAAGGGTGGGGATGGGAAAGTGAATTTCCCCACCATTCCATTCTGCTCTAAGACTGGGAGGGGGCCCCAGGGCTGATGGGTTTTGCCTGCTACCCAATGCCAGCCATAGACTACTCACCCCTGCCCAGCCCCACGCACCTGAAAGCCTTATAGATGGGTCGATACCAACAAAGGAAGGCACAGGGCGTGAAGATCACAAACCACAGGATGGAGAGGCCGAAATCTACTCCCCTGGAGGTGTCGACTAAGAACCAGGCCAGGCAGGCAAGCAGGTTCAGAAACAGTGTCACTGAATGCACTGCGGAAGGAGAGGGGGCAGAGAGAGAGGCTTGTGCCAAGGTGACCAAAGGCTTCCGCACTGAGGCAAACCATCCCCTGAAGAGGAAATGAGGTCCACGCTGTGAGAGCAGCTGCAGAAATACTAGAGGACCTTGGTCTGTACACAGGCAGGGTGTTCTGAGACCTTAAAACCAGGGAATCTTCAAACTCAGGTATCTGAGGAGTAGCAGTGGAGGGGCGGATACAGATACAAGGGCTGAGCTTTGGGGAATGAGCAGGCTTTCCCCTGGTTGTGGACAGCCCCCAGTGGAGCTACAAGAAGTTTTCTCTCCTCGCTCCTCATTCCTAGGAGCCGAGGGGAGGGTGGGGAGGACAGGCCTTCCCCTAATGAGGGCTGTTCAGTGCAGGGAGCTCTGTAGGAACTCTGAAGCCTCCGGCTAGTCCCACCCTATCTGATATGGTGTCTGGACAGGCCCTTGTGGGGAGGTTCCCAGGATAGGGAGCAGACTGTGGAGGGCCAGTTATGTGGGCAGAAGGCACCCCTCAGCCCAGCCCAGCAAGCGGCTGCAGCCTGCCAGGAGGAGGAACCAGAGCATAGCCAGCACGCTCGAGTCACAGCCCAGTTCACCCTGAGCTCAAAGGGGCAAAAGCAAGACTCACACATCCAGAGATAGTAGAGCATCTTGCATATCCGCTGGTAGTCAGCAGGGATCTCTGTGGAGAAGTCCTGATAGAAGCAGGGCTTGACAGGGCACCACACAGGCAGGGGTGGCCAGTTGTTCTCTCTCACTGTGTGGGAAGAGGTGAGGAGGTGAGCCCGGCTTTAGCAGCAGGGTGGCGGGGTGCACATGCGGGCCTAGTCCCTGGGCCAAAGCAGGGCTCCCGGCGGGCGCCAGGAGCCTGAGCAGACGGGGCTCAGGGTGTATGGATACAGAGTGAGATGGGGAAAGGGTGACAGGACACAGACACCCCTGAGATCACTCCAATACAATGGACCCCAAATGCACTGGGAAACACAGAGCTCGATGGCCTAAGTGATTACTTTTACTAACAACCAGACCATAAGCACGAGGGGGCACCATCATGGGTAAGGAATCCTGGGACCAAGGCCCCCACTCTAAATTCCAGAGTGGGGAAGGAGTACAGAAATAATCTACATCTATTAGGACCAAACGGCAAGTCTCCTGGCCTTCACCTTACTTGGCGTTCCCCAGGACAATGCCGTGACAGAGCTCAGCAAAGCTCTGAGGCTGCCCTGGAACAAGCGGGCTCAGGGAAGTCCTAAGCCAGGGAGCACGGCCTCCTTTACCATGTAAGTTGGCCACCGTGTTCTGAAGCTCCCGCTCCTTCCGTTCCAGCTCGGCCGCTTTCCTGTCCAGCTCTTCCTGCTGCCGGAGCAGGCTTGCCTGGGCTGCAGAGGCCACAGCCTGGAAGGTGCAGAGGAGGTGGAGGGCAGCCAGACACAAAAGACAGTGAGACAGTGTCAGTCTGAGCTGATGTCAGAGAGGCCCTGCCCCACGCAGGGAGAGCCCAGAGGCAGTCCCAGGCCCAGTGTGTCATGGGTACCCAAGACCACCATAGAGAGGCCAAGGTGACCTGCCCCTTACCACCTCCACACCACCTCTGGCCCCTTAGCCATCACCAGGGCTCTCCTCTCCCTTGTATCCTTCAGCTTGAAAGAGATGGGAACTATCCCCATATTGGAGTCATGCAAAGTTCAAAGTGATTTTTGAGGTAACAGCAAAGGGAAAAAGACGTCAGAAGGGACAAACCTATAGCCAGAAAGCCAGAGACTCAAGCCTCATTTGAAGAGCATGGAGTGTGCGTGTGTGCGTGCGTGTGCGTGTGTGCGTGTGTGTGTGTGTGAAGGGCAAACAGTGCAGACCCACCAGCAGTGAGAGAGGAAGGGAGATACTTGAGGGCAGTCTTGTGCGCCCAGAACCTCGGGATCTATATTTAAGCACTCTCCTCCCACCCAGGAGCTGCCCAGAGGTACAACTGAACTGTGACCCAGTACCACCCAGCAGCCCTTTAGGCCTGGCTGTGCTTGGCCTTGCTTTCATGACGTGAGGAGTCCAAGCTTTATCCCTGTCCAGGCAGAGCAGGGAAGGCGCTAGGAGACTACACACGAGGCTGAAAAGAGCTGGGCTTGGGCACGGTACTCCAGCCTAGGGCCCTGCTCCCCTTGTTGGGACCTGGTTCCTCCTAAAGTCTACAGTCCTCCTTAGGTAACAGGTACCAAACTGGTCATCTCATGGGATAACAAGGCAGGCACACCTGCGCATGCGTGTGTGAGCACAGGCACCACACACACAGCTTCTCCCTCTCCCTCTCTAAAAAGAGTTCTCCAAAGAGTTAGGGCTGCCTTCAGGAAGTACTTTTTCTTGGCGGCAGGGGGTGGTGTGGGGGAGTCTTGGCTCCCTGGCCAGGGACTGAACCCATGCCTCCCACAGTGGGAGTGTGGAGTCTCAACCACTGGGCCACCAGGCAAGTCCCAGGAGGTAAATTTCAGGCAGTGGGGGCAGAAGCAGGACCAGAAGTGGCCACACTAGACCACAGCGGGGTCTCAGCCTCCTCTCCCCAAATCTGCAACTTCAGCTGAGTAGGCCCAGGTCCCTACAGCCCACCACCCAGCTGGACAGAAGTCACCCCTGCCTCCAAGTCTTGCCTCACCTCCACAGAGCTCTAGGGCCAGGGGTGGGGCCCAGGGGCCCGGGCAGGGGCCGCACGTTCAGAGAAGTCCAGTCAGACGACAGGAGCAGCCTGGGGCCCTCTGGTGCCCACAGCCCAGCTCGGGTGGGCTCCAGGTGCCCTGCCCTCCCTCGTGCTCATCTACTCGCCTACCTTCGGCAGGTCTCGCAGGTAGCTGTCTCTGAGAATACTATCTCCTCCTAGCAGCATCTGCCTCTCTGAGAGCTCGCTCACTGCCAGGAATCTGGTAGGCAGGAACCTGCTGGCCTGTCTAAGCAGGAGCTGCAACACACAACTCCACTGTGGGCCACGCTCACCTGGGGGCCACGAGGAGCGTGGGGTGGGGCTGGGAGGCATGGAGGGGAGTGTCGGGCAGAAAGCACACAAGGCTCAGGGTACTGGTGGAGGGACAGAGGGAAGCAGGAAGGCAGGCAGGAATAGATGAGGTTTAAAAAAAAAGGGAGAGAGAAGGGAAGAGAGATTCTGGGCCCCAGGGAAGAGAGAACAAACCAAAGGCTTGAAGAGGATCTGGAAGGACTCAATAGGGGTAAATCCTCTTCCTGCCACCAAGGAGCCTGGCTTGGTAAGTAGAGCTTATTTTGGGTCATGGGGTTGGGGGAGAGGATACAGGTTGATAGATCAGACCCTCTGCCTGCAAGTGACCAGCTCCCAGGAGATGACCCACAGGGCTCTGGAAGGGGAACCCAGGATGAAAGCCCTCTGCCCCCTCCTCAATCTCGGGGCTCAGCCACCAGTCTGGGTGTGTCCCTTTCTGGAAAGGAGAGGCCAAAGGGATCTTGTCAACGGTACCTGGGGGGTTGGNGGAGATGACCCACAGGGCTCTGGAAGGGGAACCCAGGATGAAAGCCCTCTGCCCCCTCCTCAATCTCGGGGCTCAGCCACCAGTCTGGGTGTGTCCCTTTCTGGAAAGGAGAGGCCAAAGGGATCTTGTCAACGGTACCTGGGGGGTTGGCTGGGTAGGCTCCACTGAGGGCTGGAGAACTGCCGGCTGCGAGGGCCCGGGCATCTGTGGGACAGGAACCGTTGTCGCTGCATTTGTCTGCGTGGGGCAGAGCAGAGGAGGGAGGTGAGTGGGCCTTCCCCAGTTGGCCACGTGGGGACAGACCCACAGCTGGGAGAGTGATGTGTCCTTGCCCGTTAGGGGCGCTCCCTCTGGGCCTGCCTCCGCAGCTTCATGGCCAGCAAGCCTCAGGTTCTGGGCAATGTGAGGCCTAACCCAGGACCCTGGATCCTTCCCAACACTGCCTAGCCCTCCTCTTTGGGGAGGGGCCCAGATCATGGATCCTGAGGGGAGAATGGATGGGTTCCTCTTCTGTACCCCACCCCCCTGAGTTCACATTAGGACTGTCCCTTTAAGGAACAGAACTTCTCTGTCTCTGCCAAGTCTCCTTACCCAGAGATGCCAGCACCACCCAGAGGACCCAGGGACTCAGAAAGAGGGCATGCCCACCAACCTCTGAGAAAGGGTTGAATTCAGCCAGGCCTCCTTGTGGGGCATTGGTCAGCTGGGTCACAGAGGGATCCTGAGGAAGTGAAAAGAGTCATCAGACACTGGGGAAAAAGGAGAGTCTTGGTGATGGGGAGGGAGACCACCGTCTCTAGGCCCCTCCCAGGGCTACCTGGCTGAAGTAAGGCTGTTGATGGCCCTTCCTAGAGTCCTGGAGAGTCTCTCCTGAAGGCTCCTGTGCCCAGCCCCTGCCATACCACAGCTGCAGTCATTTCTCCCTTGCTGGAAAAGGAGGGCTTCAGCCCAGATGACTTGCCAGAAGAGACCCAGGGCAAGGTTACATTCTGAGGCCCAGGAAAAGATACCACAGGTGTTCTCTTTGGAGCCCCTGAGAAATTCAAAATGTTTAGGGAATTCCCTGGTGGGCCAATGGCTTGGACTTGGCACTTTCATTCCTGGGGCTATGTTCAATCCCTGGTTGAGGAACTAAGATTCCCTAAGCCATGCAGCGTGGCCCCCCCCAGAAAAAGAAAAGAGATTTAAGATGGTTTAGCCTGAAAACTAGTCCAAGCAGCATACAGCCTGAAGTAAAACAAAGTGAAAGGATGTGTTAGCAAGTGGGGAAGTCCACTAGGTTACAGTCTGCTTCTGAACGGACCTGACTGCTCTGTGGGACTCAAGTGAGCCAGCAGGGTTGTTGTGTTTTGTTTTGTTCTTTAAAAAAAAAAAAAAAAAAAAAACTGTACCCACACAGCGTGTGGAATCTTAGATCCTTGACCAGGGATTGAACTCTGGCCCTTGGCAGTGACAGCACTGAGTCCTAACCACTGAACCATCAGGGAATTCTGGAACCTGTAGGTTTGACTCCAGAGGGAGGTTGAATATAAATGTCCTCACCACGTTATGGCTGCTCTTTACTGGTACTGGCCACTTGCCAGATTCGGCTCCCTCAGATCACTGTCTCCTGGAAAGGGGAGTCATCTGGGACCCACCAGCCTGCACTGAATGGACCTGGTGTGCCTTGGACACACACAAACACACTGATTGACTACTTAGAATGAGTTCCTCTAGGATTGCCTTGATTGCCTTTTTTCCTCTAAATTATTTTTTTCTTTAAATTTAACTTTCAGTTTTGAGTCACTTGGTTGACTGTTGAATCAAATGATTCTATGGTTTTACAGGTGGTCTCCTGGAGATGCCAGATGGGATCAGCACAGCCCAAGTACCAACTGCTAACACAAAATAACCCCCACCTCCTAGAGGAGACTCACTTAAGAATTCTTTGGACTTCACTCTCAAAAGTAGCTAAAGAAGTCAAGTGACAGGTTATCCCAGAAAATCTTCTACAGTTAGTGAAATTTAGGGTGTAACTAAGAACATCCAGAATAGCACACACAGTTTACGTGGGGTGGGCCAGCATGATTATAAAATGACAGTAATTAATGTGTACATGCTCTGTTAGGGAAGACTAAGAGGAAATAGGTATTCAGCCTAGAAAAACATTTCTCAGTGGATTTCCTATGAAGTCAATGTGTCTTGAGCTTAACTTTGAAACAAAGTTAAAAATGTTTTTTACAATAAAGTAAAATAAACTGGTTTAAAGTATTTACCTTCAGGGAGGGTTTGTTTTTTCGGTGGGGGAAGCCGGTGGGGGAGGGTGGGTAAATAAGGTGCTTTGAGTGGATACTTTTCACTTTATAACCTTTCTATGCTGTTTTGTTATTTTTATTATTTTACAGAAAGCACTTATTCCTCTCATTTTCTAAAGGACAATTTAAGGTTCTGGAACAAAAACGTGCTGCTGGCTGCCAGTGCCGATTTTATTAAATCCTGCACACTTGCGAGGAATACAGATATGAAGGACTCAGTTGAAATGCCAGGAAAATGATGTTTTTGGATTTTTTTCTCCCCAGATTCTTTTCAAAAAATGCAAAAATGTCCTCAGAACACAGCCTTTCCCCNAACGTGCTGCTGGCTGCCAGTGCCGATTTTATTAAATCCTGCACACTTGCGAGGAATACAGATATGAAGGACTCAGTTGAAATGCCAGGAAAATGATGTTTTTGGATTTTTTTCTCCCCAGATTCTTTTCAAAAAATGCAAAAATGTCCTCAGAACACAGCCTTTCCCCAAGTTTTCATCCTTCCCTTTTGCAGAGGCCAACCCCTCAGGCTGAGGGCCTCACACAGGGCTCCCTGCCATCCTCTCTAAGGGTGCTGGCCTGGGGCCGGGCTGGGCACCTAACTCAGCTCCTGCACACTCGCACTCCCTTCTCTTCCCCAAACAGAACAGGTACGGGGCTCAGGTCCAGCCCAACAGCTATGCCTCTGAGAGAAACAGCTGCCCCCAGACCTGCCAAGGCCCCGTTACAAGGCCTCAGCAAGGCTCCCGTCGGCACAGCTCACCCCTAGTCCCTCACGGCTCATCCAGATGCTCCTGGCCTTCTTGCCAGCTTCCCCTCCAGCAGCAAGCCTTCAAATTGGATTCTTAAACACAGTATTCATGGTAGACAGACTCTCAGAGACCCAGCCTCCAATTTTCAGATGTAGAAATGGATATTCGCCATCCTCCAGGACTGGCTCCCTTATCTGAACATTTACACAGCCAAGGGCCAGTGCTAAACATGCCTCTCTCTCTCTCTCTCTTTTTTTTAATATTTGTTTATTTATTTGGCTGAGCCGGATCTCAGTTGTGGCACATAGGATCTTTGGTGCGGCATGTGGGATCTAGTTCCCTGACCAGGGATCGAATCCAGGCTCTCTGCACTGGGAGTTCAGTCTCAGCCACTGGACCACCAGGGAAGTCCCTGAACATGCCTCTTTCACACATTCTGCCATCTTGCACTGAGGCTATCAGCCCTTAGAGGGCAAGCCTGTGTTCGCAGGGCCCCAGAGCCTGGCCCAAAGCTGGACACACAGCCTCAACCCACTTCCTGTCTCCCCCGCACCCCACCCAGTCTCCTTTGCCAAGAGGCAATGTGGCCATGTCCTTTCTGCTAGACACCATCCTTGCCAGGTGGCTCCTGCAATTTGGACAAAGTGACAAGGTGAGGCTTGAGAGGCCAGTTGGAGGAACTGGACTTGAGGTTTTTTGTTGGCTGAATGACTAGTAGATTTCTCCCAGAATTACTGGGCTGGCTTCCTGCAAGAAAGATCTAGGGCTCAGTATCTGCTCCCCTTTCAGACTCCGCAGACATCAAGTCACAGCCGAGTAAGTGAGCTGCAGTTACTGAAATCAGATCCACCGTCCAAGGGACAGGTTACTCGAGTCTGTCACTACAGGACAAGGGCAGAGGGGCGGCCGTGGTAGCAGTGTCAGGAGCCAGCATACCCACTTGGCTGAGCTGCAGCCTCCATACCTGTGAAGGGATGTCATTTTCTTTCCAAGGGTAGCCAGAAGAGGATTCTGGAGGGTGGGGGGACTGATCACCCTGTCCAAACTGACCCCTCTTCTTTCCTCAACAATCTTAAGGACTTGGCCCTGGGCCCCTCATCAGGCTCCCTACAAACAAATCCTGTCTCCTCTAGCAGGCTGTAAACTGCAGTCAGGTGCCTCTGTATCTAGTTCATACTTCTGGCTCCTAGTGCTTGGCAGAGGGCCAGATGCAAGCAGAAGCTCAGGAAATGTCTGGAATAAGGACTGCAGGCTGACGGCCCTTCTCTGCTTTCTCTACGAGGTGCTGCCCAAGTGCTGAGGCACAGAGAAGGGGAGGGCCGCCTGCATCAGAGCAGCAGCCCCAAGGCCTAGAAGGACTCTACTTGGGGAAAGGAGCCTGGGACACTCTGGGAGACACGGGTGCTTTCCATCTGAGGAGACCTAGGCACTTGTGACAAATGTGCTTTCAGGAGAAGCTGAGGCCCAGTGAGAGAGCAAGGGAGGAGGAGGGACGAACACGCACCGTGTCCACCACCACGCGCAGGCTCGCCACACAGTGATGCTGCTGCTAGTCATCCCAGAGCTGGCCACTGTGCCACACCACCAGGAAAGAAGGCTTTCCCAGCCTTTCTCAACCTGCTTCCTCGAGAGTCAAGCCCCACTGCCCCAAGCCATCCACCGTCTGCAACGACCTGCCTTCTTTCCTGTGTATTAGAACAGTCCTGGTGATGTTCCATCCTTGGGAAAATGGAGAAGACAGTAGTTCCAGTCAGCTTCTGTGTTCTGTGGCTCAGCTGAGGAGCCCTGGCTGAGAAAAGCTACAGCCCACCTCCTCATTCAACCTTACAACCACTCTGTGAAGGAGGAGTATGAGGATGAAGAAAGGCCCAGCTCAGAGAGAGGAAGACCTCAGGGACTGTAGTGGTTGAATCCAATTTTGAATCCAAGTCTGTCTTTCTCCAAAAACACAAGTGGTAAGCCTGCACGGGCAGTCTCCCCAAAGCCTGGCTCAGGAGCTGACCAACGGAAGGTGCTCAGTCAACATGGGGTTGAGGGGTCAACCAGGATGACTGGGTCCGCTCTACTATTTGTTCCTGAACTTCAGAGCAGTCCTTCTTGGGAGAACACCCTTGGAGGGACACTGGCAGAGAATCTTGGGAGTAAGGACCACACTGACTGGCCTGAATGAGGACCTTCAGCTTTCCCCTCGAGTCACAAATAAGCCAACGGCAACAATGTTCCTTCCCACTCACCAAGCATCAGCCAGCTCGTAAGTGGGTCAAGCATTTAAAAGCATGGTGAGAGCTAAGTCTCACCTACCAAGAAGTAAGCTGACACCCCCTCAGTGCCCAAAGGACTCACCCGGCTCGCGCCTGTGACTGAATTCCTAACAAGGAGAGCGTGCCTGGGGGCAGTTCCTTTCATGCAGTGAGCAGCCACACACAGGGTGAGGGGCACACCGAGAGGAACAGGGTGCAGCTCCTACCCTTCAGGAGACCATGGTCTGGGGGCTGAGATAAGCGCACACAGCACCAGCGGCCGTGGGAGGGGAGAGGAGGCCAGGCGGGCTTGGGGGAAGGAGAGCACAGGCCCCGTCGGGTAAGCTCGGGCCATACAGCGCCGGCAGGGGGCACTTGGTGGAGCTGGGCTGTGAGGACTGAGAAAATGAGGCGGTACAGCTGGGCTGGAGTTCTGCTGGGGGTGGGGAGGGCCCTGAAAAACATGCTTGTTTCCACTGGTTTGGCAACCCCTTTCCACGCATCTCCCAGGTCTCGGCTGTGCTCGAGTTTACTGCGACTTTTCCTTGCTTTCCCACCCTCCACTCCACCCAGGCTCCCAATGTGAGATTTATTTCAGGCTTCAAATAAACACGTTAAATAAATACTCACAGACTAAAAAACAAAAACAAAACTTGGCCACTCCCTCTGAGAGGCAAAGAGTCACCACTACTTTGGATCGTCTGTGAAGTCCTGTTTGCTTTAGTGACAAGGCTGTGTCACAGCACAAGAAGGAGCGGTCATCCCCAGGTTGGCTGGCTGGGTCCCAGGTGAACAAGGCGCCACGGTTTACCTTGGTTTCTCTGAGCTACAGCCTGAGAAGCCATCCAAAGGAAACATGACAAAAACATGTGAAACTCTGTATCTGCAAAAGTATTCACTGCACTGGTATTTACAACAGGGGAGAAAAAACCAGGGAACAACTTAAATACCCAGCGACGGTGAGCTCCAGGACCTCTCGGCGCACATCCCCTCAATGGCCTAAACAGTCATTAAAATCACCGTTATGAACACAGGGCAGCAATACAGAAACAGCTTGGTTATACGAGTATCAAATGACGATTCCATCAGAAGTACTCATAACAGAAAACACATCAAAACAACAATGGCTGCAAAACACTAGGAGAAACAGGGATGGTTTCCGTTTTCCAAATTTTCTATACTGTGATTATGTTATGTTTATGTTAAACAAATACATACACACTTCTTTTTTAAGAAGAGAGCCTGAGAACCCATCAAATGAACAAGGTGTACCTTGGGGCCTCCCTCCCTGCCACAGCAGCGATGTACAGAGGCTCCAGGTCCCTGGCCTGGCGTTGAGGCGCTTCATGACCTGGCAGCAGCTTTCCTCCAGGTACAGCCTGTTCCCCATCAAATGGAGCCCCCTGCCCTCTCCTTCCACTGTGGTCTGTCTAATCCCTACACAAACCATTCCACACCAGTGCAGGGTGAGGGCACCAAGAAAAGGCCTTGGTTCCTGCCCTCAAGAAGCAAATAGCACAGAGAACACAAGAGAAGCCAGGGCAAGAAGTGACAGTATGTGGTCAGTGCTGAACAAGGGCGTGGGCAAAGGGCTCGCGGAGGAGGGAGTGAAGAGGCTGTCTGGAGACTCGGGGAAGGCTTCTCAGAGATGGCATCTGAGCTGGATCTAGAGAGAGGAAAGAAATTAAGCAAGCACTCAAGAGGGAGAGGAGAACAGCATTTGCAAAGACATGGGATCTTTAAAAAGACCTTGCATGAGATGAAAAAAAAATAAATAAAATTTTTATATTATAAAAATAAATAAATAAATAAAAAGACCTTGCATATGTTCAGTGAGAAGGATCAGGAGACTACAGAGCAAAGTGTAAATACAAAGAGAGGAGCACCAGGGACCCAGCCTGAAGGTGGCTGGGCCGGACTGCAGGCGGTGGCAATGGGGGCAACAAGAGATTGTGCAAAGCCTGTGCGCTTAGTCATATCCATCTCTTTGTGACCCCATGGACTGTAGCCCACCAGGCTTCTCTGTCCCTGTGGGTTGCCATTTGCTTCTCTGGGGGATCTACCCGACCCTGGGATTGAACCTGTATCTCTTGTGTTTCCTAAACTGGCAGGTGGATTTTTACCACGACGCCACCTGGGAAGCCCTCAGAGATGGTGAGAGGTGATCATCTCTGCCAGCAGTGAGGAGAGCGCAGTGCTCAGGAAGGAGGATGGCAGGAAGACTGCCTAGGACACAGAGTCCACATGGGTGATAGTGAGGCCTGAGCTAAGGGATGACACAGGGGATGGAGAAGGGGGAATGGGCTCCGGAGACCCTCCTCAGGTAGACGCTATAAGCTTGACCACTCCACAGGATGGTCAGAGTATAGAGTTACTGCAGGATAGGAACACATGAGAGGGGAAGGGAAGGGGTGGAGTGACTGAGGCTGCCAGCTTGGGGGACCTGCAAACAGTGCCACCACTGAGCAAGACAGGCAGTCATGCGAGAAGAGAAACAGGATTTTCAGGAGCGGGTGGTGGGAGCAGGGAGAGGATCTGGGAAGGTATTGATTCGCATCAGAGAGACTGATAAAATGCATCTGGGTGGAATGGGTGGAAATGTCCAGGTAAGAGCTGGAAATACTGGTTTGGAGCTCAGGAGAAGGTGAGGGCTAGAGCTCTAGATCTGAGACCACTGGAATGTGGATGCTACTCTGAAGCTGTGAAAGTGGGAGGACTTACTCGGAGAGGTACACACTGAGAACAAAGTCAAGGACAGAACTCTAGGACACCCCGAAATGCAGGAGACAGGAAGAGAAAACAGGCAGGAGGAGGTGAGAGTTATCAGTATAAAGAGGCCAAGGACAGAGGGAATTTCCAGGAGACTGGTCAGACAAGCTGGTGCACCACAAGCAGCAGACCCATCATGGGCCCACAGATCCCAGAGAGTCCACAAGAGTGTGGCGGTGCTGGGGGCATGGAGCTGAGAGTGTGTGGAAGTGACTTAAGTTGGTGCTCCTTCACCTGGAATACCTTCTCATGCCACAGGCTTTCTGCTCCCAGGACCTCCATAGGACTCTACTCCATTGTCCCTCAGATCCCTCACAGGCCCTTTTGGCGAGCTCTGACTGCCCTCATCATGCCAGGGCATGCTGTCATGATGAGCGAGCATTCCTTAGCTCTCCTGTCAGATCAGAAGCTCTAGCAGGCCATGTGCCCACTTATCCTGGTCTCCTGCACAGGCCTCAGAGCAGCAGTGGCTCAGTGATGTGCATGAGCGTGTCAGCATCTCACGGGAGCACTCCTGGAGGGTCACACCTTGTGAATTTATGTGCACGGCACTCTTCTCTGGACCAGCAGCAAGTAACTCTTGTTTGTCCTGGTTAAATATTACCGTTTCTCTGAACCCAGGACTGTCCTACTCCAAGTGGCTCCAAAGAAAACTTAATAGACATGTAGGGTCAAAGTTCAGCTGTATCACTGGCCAAGGGCTTTCTAACACCCAGACTACCTTCAGATGCAACTATTAAGGCAAAAATCCCTCCCCACCCCAACCTGGGCAGTTGCCTGGAGTCAGTTAAACTGTATGAACCTTGCCATTTTCAAGTTTCTTGAGACAATGCTTCTGTTCCCCAAAAAAGTTCTACCAGGTCCAATGGGAGGTTCTGCGAATTCCCAAAGCTACAGTCAAACTGAAGTCCACCCTCTCGGGGAAGTGACACAGCCCTCGGTGTCTCTGCAGGGAACTTCATGTGACTGTTCATGCCCAAATCACGTTTCTGCCACCACTTTCTCCTCCCACAGGAGAGAAATGTCTTAAATCCTTGGGAAGCAGCCATACCACCAAGATTATCTTTTTAACTGCAAGGAGACAACGTGTGAAAGTGATATGGTGTGATTTGGTGACTCACGAACGCTGAAAGGTTTTCTCTGTTTGGAACCACCAGCTAGTCCACTCCCAGATCAGTGTCGACTGCTTGGGGTAACCTAAGAGAAACACCAAGCGGCAAAGCAGCCCAGGCATTTGCTGGGGTCCGCTGTTTTTCAGTGGACTGCTGAAAGAGAAAATGGGGAGGACCACACCCATCTTGAGCCCTCAACCTCTTCATCACCCAGCAAGACTTTCTGAGAAACTTTTGGAAACAGACATGCTGTAATCAGTAGAAAGCAGAATACCCAGATGGTACACAGCAGATGCACCATAATGCTCAGAGGGATTAGGGAGTGCCAGGGGAGGTTGGGAAACCAGCCATTCTCGGCTTGCACCTTCCTGCTTCCTCCTAGGAGTTTGGTAAAAAACCTCTGCTGCACTCTTGTGACAACTTTCCACTTACAGTCTGACTCTGCAGGAAGTTTTCAAATAATCCCACTATAACCGTACACAAGGAGGAGGTCATAAAAGCCCACAGCCACAGTTCAGCAGGGGATGGACTAGAGTGCAGATAAAAAACATGTATAAGGAAGTCAACCTAAAAGCACACCAGGAGCTTCAGGGGATATTGCAAGAGTTAGAAGAAGGATTCTATGGTTGGATCAAACAACGTTGAGCAAATATCTTTACTTCAGGATTTCTCGGAGCCTTTAACAAATGAACAAGCCTGGTCAACCTTCAGGAAAATGATTCCTGACTTTATTTGACCACAGAACCCTGAGCACCTTTCAGGACTACTCAGAAAACATGCTATATTAAGACAACCAGGCCCACGTGTCAAGCAGCTATTGAGTCTGTGCTCTAGAATCCATGCTCCTCAACAAGAGAAGCCACAATGAAAAGCCCAAGCACCGCCACACAGAGTAGCCACCCCACAGCAACGAAGACCCAGAGCAACCAAAAATAAATAAATCTTTAAAAAAAAAAAAAGCACAATACAATCCATATTATTCCACCCCCACACACTGAAAAACAACAAAATTTGTTAATTTGTTACTTTCACCCTTACCAGTACTCTCATTTTAAGAATGGTAACTGTGGTGATGATGTTACATTCTTTCCTTAGCTGGCCCAAGTAAGGGCCAAGGCAGTTTAAAATCTTTAGAACAGCACTATCCAGAGAAGAAGGCCCAGATCTGAGTCCCTTCCTGCTTCAATTAGTTAGTGACTCTGGCATGTCCCATCCTCACTGCATTCTTGGTTTCTCATCTCTAAACTGAAAGGGTTAGAAGAGATTTCTGAGGATGTTCCCAGCTCTAAAAATCCACCATGGAACTCCGAACACTAAGTATATTTTCATAAACCACCATGGAGAGAAGGTGAAAAAAAAAAAGACTTCTGAAGGCCGGTTAGGTGTGACAGTTTCTGGGTCTATAGCCTCTCCACCTTCTCTTCTGAGCTCTGTGCGAACACCCTAAGTAAATGAAGCTGGGCTCACACCCAGCCCCCCAAGGGCTGTGCCTTCCCAGTGTCCCAGCCCTAGCAGTCAGAGAAGCGGAAACCACCATCACAAGGAGAGTGAGGGCAGCTCTCCAGGAAAAGAAGTTTGGGGGCCTCACACCCAAAGCTCCTTCTCCCTCCACAGCTGTGCGCCAAGAGGAAAAACCCAGCCCAGAGTCAGGAGGAACAGAATCGCAGCCAACTGGCTCTCGCCTTCCCCCACAGGCTTCCCCACCAGATGTTACTCTTTACAGGACCACAACTGCTTCCTGTCCTGCCATATCCTGGGGCTGCCTGATGGACAGACTATCTTGCTTCAGTGCAGAAGTTACTTCTATCACAGTTTGCACAATCATTTCTGGGGTTGGAGATGTGGTTTAAGACTTTCAAGCTGCTATTAATACAGGGCAAAATTTAGGCCAATTATCTAGCCCACTGCTAGCACTGAAGACAAGCTCTCTGCATCTCTGGATATCTGACTGCCCCTTTCAGATAGCGGCAGACATTTGATTTCTGATTCTGACAGTACAAAAAAAAGAAAGAAAAAGGCACATCATTACACAGCACACATATCAAAAGGCTTCTGAAAGTGAAGTCGCTCAGTCGTGTCCTTGACTCTTTGTGACCCCATGGACTGTAGCCTACCAGGCTTCTCTGTCCATGGGATTTTCCAGGCAAGAATACTGGAGTGGATTACCATTTCCTTCTCCAGGAGATCTTCCTAACCCAGGGACNTTTTTTTTTTTTCCAGGAAACATCCTCAAGTGGAAGAACAGGAGGGATTTATGTTTGTGTGCCCTTAGAAACTTCTTACCCCTAACCCCCCATGGATACCTCTCTGATCACAGTGTAAGCACACTTGTGTTTCATCTTTACTAGCGACACAAAACATTTCTGTGATCAGACATATAGGCTTTTTTTTTTCCCCACACTAATCAATTTTTTGACTTCAGTTGGATGTCATTCAATTCAGTTCTGACACTATTTACCTGGATTTAGCATCAGATCCCACAGCTTAAGTAAGCACTCAGTCCCACAAGACTGTCCCCACTTCAGAGACCAATTTCAAATCCCAGGGTGGTATCACTTGTACTTCTGTAAATCAAAGTCACCCCCCTCCTTAGTTTTAATAACTTGCTAGAATGGCTTTTAGAACTCAGAGAAACACATTTACTTATCATTAGGTTGGTGCAAAAGTAATTGCCGTTTTGCATTGTTGAACTTTGCCATTTGATATTGGAATACATTCTTAAATAAATGTGCTTATGTTACATCGTTTTAATGTGATTTTCTCGCTTAATTTGTGTCTGTGTGTGTGTGTGTGTGTGTGTTGGTTTTTTTGTTTTTTTGGTTTTTTTTGTTAATGACATTACTTGCTGCTGCTGCTGCTGCTGCTAAGTTGCTTCAGTTATGTCTGACTCTATGCGACCCCATAGACGGCAGCCCACCAGGCTTCTCTATCCCTGTGATTCTCCAGGCAAGAACACTGGAGTGGGTTGCCATTTCCTTCTCCAGTGCATGAAAGGGAAACGTGAAAGTGAAGTCGCTCAGTCGTGTCCGACTCTTAGCGACCCCATGGACTGCAGCCTACCAGGCTCCTCTGTCCATGGGAGTCTCCAGGCAAGAGTACTGGAGTGGGGTGCCATTGCCTTCTCCTCATTACTTGCTATCTATTATTATTTTAGACTAGGGAAATGATGTTAGACAAAAAAGAAAATTCAAGTGATTTTCTGATTTGAGTTCAAAATGGGTTGTAAAGTAGCAGTTAAAACTCGCAGCATCAACAATGCATCTGGCCCGGAAACTGCTAATGAAGGTACAGTGTAGTGGTGGTTCAAGAAGTTTTGCATAGGAGACAAGAACCTTGAAGATGAGGAAAATAGTGGGAAGCCATTGGAAGTTGACAAAAACCAATTGAAAGCAATTATCAAAGCTCATCCAACTACATGAGAAGTTGCTGAAGAACTCAGTGTTGACCATTCTGCAGTCGTTTGGCATTTGAAGCAAATTGGAATGGTAAAAAAGCTCAAGAACTGGGTGGCTCGTGAGCTGATCACAAATCAAAAAAATCATCATTTTGAAGTGTTGTCTTCTCTTATTCTATGCAACAACAGCACACCATTTCTCGATTGTATTCTGACTTGACAAAAAGTGGATTTTATAGGACAATTGGCAATGACCAACTCAGTGGTTGGGCCAAGAAGAAGCTCCAAAGCATTTCCCAAAGCCAAATTTGCACCCAAAACAGGTTATGGTCACTGATTAGTGGTCTGCTGCCAATCTGATCCACTACAACTTTCTGAATCCTGGTAAAAACATTACATCTGAGAAGCATGCTCAGCAAATCAGTGAGATGCACCAAAAGCGGCAATGCCTGCAGCTGGCATTGGCCAACAGAAAAGGGCCAATTCTTCTATAGGACAACACCCAACTGCATGTTCCACAACCAATGCTTCAAAAGTTGAACAAATTGGGCTACAAAGTTTTGCCTCATCTGGCATATTCACCTGACCTCTTGCCAACTGACTACCACTTCAAGCATCTCGACAACTTTTTGCAGGGGAAAATGCTTCCACAAACAGCAGGAGGCAGAAAATGCTTTCCAAGAGTTCGTCGAATCCCAAGGCATGGATTTTTATGCTGCAGTAAACTGGTTCCAAGTTGGGAAAGGAGTACTTCAAGGCTGTATATTGTCACCCTATTTTTTAACTTACATGCAGAGTACATCATGCAAAATGCCAGGCTGGATGAAGCACAAGCTGGAATCAAGTTTATTGAGAGAAATATCAATAACCTCAGATATGCAGATGACACCACCCTTATGGCAGAAAGTGAAGAGGAACTAAAGAGCCTCTTGCTGAAAGCGAAAGAGGAGAGTGAAAAAGCTGGCTTAAAACTCAACATTCAAAAAATGAAGATCATAGCATCTAGTCCCATCACCCCATGGCAAATAGATGGAGAAACAATGTAAACAGTAAAAGACTTTATTTTCTTGGGCTCCAAAATCACTGCAGCCATGAAATTAAAATACACTTGCTCCTTGGAAGAAAGCTATGGCCAACCTAGACAGCATATTAAAAAGCAGAGACATTACTTTGCCAACAAAGGCCCGTTTAGTCAAACCTATGTTTTTTCCAGTAGTCATCTATGGATGTGAGAGTTGGACTATAAAGAAAGCTGAGCGCCAAAGAATTGATGCTTTTGAACTGTGGTGTTGGAGAAGACTCTTGAGAGTCCCTTGGACTGCAAGGAGATCCAACCAGTCCATCATAAAGGGAATCAATCCTGAATATTCATTGGAAGGACTGATGCTGAAGCTGAAACTCTAATACTTTGGCCACCTGATGTGAAGAACTGACTCATTGGCAAAGACCCTGATGCTGGGAAAGATTGAAGGCGGGAGGAGAAGGTGACGACAGAGGATGAGATGTTTGGATGGCATCACCAACTTGATGGACGTGAGTTTGAGCAAACTCCAGGAGTTGATGATGGACAGGGAAGCCTGGCATGCTGCAGTCCATGGGATCGCAAAGAGTCAGACATGACTTAGTGACTGAACAACAATATGATTTAAAGTTCACAGTCTGAAACTGAAATTATATTTGCATCAGCCTAATATATAGTAAAGAAGGTGATAAAGAATACAGATGAATGCCTAGTTGAAGAGACACATAAGACAAGATCTGGGTTCTGAGTGCAGGAGCTTCTGTTCTTGTAAAGCTGGGGTTTGTCACCCTTCTGATAAGGCAATGTGTTCACCAACACTGAAGCTCTCTAAACTAGCAGTTCAGGATTTTTTAAAAAAATAATATGAGTTAAAATTTTTATTTATTTGTTTTGGCTGCATGATCCTTTGCTGCTGCAGTTGGGCTTTCTCTAGTTGTGGCATGTGGGGGCTACTCTTCTTTGTGGTGCGCAGGCTTCTCTGGCTTCTCTTGTTGTGGAGCATGGGCTTAGCTATCCTGCAGCATGTGGAATCCTTCCAGATCAGGGATCGAACCCTTGTCTTCTACATTGGCAGGCAGATTCTTTACCCTGGATCACTAGGGAAGTTCGGTTCAGGGACTTTCAGTTCAGGGAGGTGTCATCATGCAGGCATGATCAATCCCTAATTCAGTCTCTCCTCTCACTATAAGATAGGAGATGTGGCTGAAAATTCAAAGCTTCTAATTGTGGCTTCATCTTTCTGGTGACCAGCCCTCATCCCAATGCTATCCAGAAGCTCCCCAACAGTTGCCTCATTAGGACAAAAGATGCTCCCGTCACCCAGGAAATTCCAAGGGATTTAGGGGTTCTGTGTCAGGAACCAGGGTGAAAGACAAAGTATTAGAACAAAAGATGTTCCGAGTAGTCTCAGTCCTTAGGATATTACAAGATTTTAGGAGCTCTGGCCAGGAGGCAATGATTCTATGACAGTATGACAGGCAGCATGCAGAGATCTTTGCTGTCTACAGCCTGAGAGGAGAGCAGTCCACACAACATGGGGCTGTCCTGCCGCCACCTTGTCTGCCCAGCCTAGGACATTGCTGGACTAGGAAGAATGAATGGAACTCTATTAAATGTATCCCCAATGTGAACCTTGTCCATCCATTTATCTCTGAAGACCGCTGGGGCTGGGTTCCGTACGCTTCCCTGCGGAAGAGACATCAAGCATTTATTCACCCGTTAACTTATTTGACAGGGGAGGAGGTATAGCAGATTGGAACTCTGTGCTATTGAACCTGTTACCTTTTGGACACCCATTCTTCTTATCTCAAAAAATGGCGTTAATGACAGTACCTATCTCATAGTGTTGCTTCCCTTGTGGCTCAGGTGGTGAAGAACCTGCCTGCAATGTGGGAGACCTGGGTTTGATCCCTGGGTTGGGAAGATCCCCTGGAGAAGGGAAAGGCTACTCACTTCAGTATTCTGGCCTGGAGAATTCCATAGACTGGTATAGTCCATGGGGTCACAAAGAGTTGGACATGACTGAGCGACTTTCACTATCTCATAGGGTTATCTTGAGAATTCTTGCAAAGAGTTAGCTTAGTATTTGTGCATGTGTGCTAAGTCGCTTCAGTTGTGTCTGACTCTTTGTGACCCTGAAGACTATAACCTGCCAGGCTCCTCTGTCCATGGGATTTTCCAGGCAAGAATACTGGAGTGGATTGTCATGCCCTCCCCCAGGGGATCTTAACCCAGGGATCTTCTCAACCCACATCTCTTACGTCTCCTGCATTGGCAGGCAGGTTCTTTCTGACTAGCATCACCTGGGAAGCCCTTTGTATTTAATACATAACAAACAAATATCTGCTATTACTGCTTGAATGTCAGCTGAGCACTGGCAGAAATGTGAAGCTGAATTAGACATATAGTCTAGAAGGAGAGAGGAGAAAGCAGATTATCACTAGATAATAAAATGTGATCAGTTCTATTAGATCAGGATAAGCAAGAGTTAAGGGTGAAAGGTTCTAGGTTTTCCAGACATCCTAGTTTCCCTTCTAGATAGATATATTTTTCTGTATGTGGGCAGGTGGGGTGAAGTGGGTGCTCTGTCCCAACAATCTAATTTCTCCCTCCCCTGTGAAAAATACTGTGAGGAAGGAACTCTAATGTTACTTCAGTGGTGGTGGTGGTAGGAGGTGCCCCAAGAAGCCCCTGTGCCCAGACTAATCCTTCATTCTTCCCCGAGAAGGTCCATTTGGCTGGGCGAGTGGGAATGAGAAGAGAGGTATTCAAAGTCCGGAGGTAGGTGAGATGTGCTGCTTGTATGTTTCGTTTTATTATTCTTTAGTGTATCGTGAAGCTTTCTTTGAAATGCAGGCAGATTTATCTGAGCCAGGGGACTCTTGCTGCTGTGGCTGCTAAGTCACTTCAGTCATGTCCAACTCTGCGCGACCCCATAGACGGCAGCCCACTAGGCTCCCCTGTCCCTGGGATTCTCCAGGCAAGAACACTGGAATGGGTTGCCATTTCCTTCTCCAATGCATGAAAGTGAAAAGTGAAATTGAAGTCACTCAGTCGTGTCCAAGTCTTAGCGACCCTGGACTGCAGCATACCAGGCTCCTCTGCCCATGGGATTTTCCAGGCAAGAGTACTGGAGTGGGGTGCCATTGCCTTCTCCGAGGGGACTCTTAAGGAGATCATTATCAATAGCTAGGCAGAACATTGCAGAGAAAACAGTGGCCTCTCTTTCCCCTGGACATGTATGGTAGAGGCCATGGGAATCAGTGGGTTTGGGTGGCAGGGGGAAGAGAAGGCAGAGTCAGGATTACAGGCCCTCACTCCAGGTCCCCTGGTGCTTTAGCTGCTATGTTCCTGGGATGCCCTCTTCCTGGGCTGTTGACTGAGGAGGTCTCCATGTTAGAGGCTTTCTCTACAGGATATAGCAAGATTACTCCACAGCCAAGGTCCAGCCCAGCCTTTGCGATGTAGGGCTTCTGATGACTTCCCTTGACTTCTATGCATGTGGCTTGTGAGCAACTCAGCTTGGAGGAGGAGCTAGGGTTCTGAGTCCTGTAGTACTTAGGGTGGAGAGAATCAGAAGAACACCAAGCACCGACTGCCTTCCAGAATCACATCATCCCATCCAACCCTCCAACAAGGCTTTCAGTCCAGCATTATTATTCCCATTTTACACAACGAAGAAACTGAAGCTCAGACAGATTAAGGGCCTTGCATGTGACATTTACCATCATCACCACGCATCAGTGAGTTTCTGCTTAGATCATAGCAATGCTTTGCTCAGATCTGCTAATGAACACCTGACATCCTCATAAAAGTCTACAAAGTACTGCCCGCTGTCTTTCCTCTCTCACCACCACACTTCCACCTTTCCTGCTCACTCTGCTCCAACCAGGCTGCCCTGTTTGCTATTTTCTCTGAAAATGGCAGGCACATTTCCATGTTCCCACCTTAGGAGCTTTGCCATAGCTGTATCTTCTGCTCAGAGCATTCTCTCATCCTCACTTCCAAGTCCACAGTCAATTCTCACCTCAGTGAGGCTTATCTAGGCAACCTTTTAAATTCTACTGGCTGCCTTCCGCCTCCACCCACACCCCTTACTTTTTGTAGCACTGACTTTTCAACTTGCTATGTGATTTACTTGTTTATCATACTTGTTTGCTGTCTTCCTGTCACCAGAATGTAAGCTCTACAAAGACAAAATAGTTCTTATCTTGCTCTTCCATGTGTTTCTAGCCCTCAGAACAGTCTGTGGCATTTATCAGGTTCTCAGTAAATATGCTATTGTCCAGGCCTGGCAAGCACGACAACCCTGATTGGGGCACCCAGTACTTTGCAGCCTCCTGCCCCCCAGGCTAGGAACCTAGGGCACTGGTCCCTACTTTGTTCCTGCCTTTGTCTCCACCATGATTTCTGAGAAGCCACTCCAAATGTCCATCTGCTGCTGCTGCTGCTGCTAAGTCGCTTCAGTCATGTCCGACTCTGTGTGATCCCACAGAGGGCAGCCCATCAGGCTCCCCTGTCCCTGGGATTCTCCAGGCAAGAACACTGGAGTGGGTTGCCATTTCCTTCTCCAATGCATGAAAGTGAAAAGTGAAAGTGAAGTCGCTCAGTCGTGTCTGACTCTTTGCGACCCCATGGACTGCAGCCCACCAGGCTCCTCCATCCATGGGATTTTCCAGGCAAGAGTACTGGAGTAGGGTGGCATCGCCTTCTCTGAAGTGTCCATCACTTCATGGCAAACTAATGGGGGGAAAATGGAAACAGCGGCAGATTTTGTTTTCTTGGGCTCCAAAATCACTGCAGATGGTGACTGCAGCCATGAAGTTAAAAGACACTTGCTCCTTGGAAGAAAAGCGATGACAAACCTAGATAGCATTTTAAAAAGCAGAGCATCACTTTGCTGACAAAGGTCCCTATGGTCAAAGCTATGCTTTTTTCGGTAGTCATGTATAACATGTGAGAGTTGGACCATAAAGAAGGCTGAGCACTGAAGAACTGATGCTTTTGAACTCTGGTTTTGGAGAAGGCTCTTGAGAGTCCGTGGGACAGCAAGGAGATCAAATCTGTTAATCCTAAAGGAAATCAACCCTGAATATTCATTGAAAGGACTGATGCTGAAGGTGAAATTCCAATACTTTGGCCACCTGATGCCAAGAGCTGACTCACTTGAAAGACCCCGATGCTGGGAAAGATTGAGGGCAGAAGAGGAGAGCGACAGAGGATGAGATGGTTGGATGGCATCACTGACTCAATAGACATGAGTTTGAGTAAGCTCCGGGAGGTGGTGATGAACAAGGAGGCCTGGAGTCCTGCAGGTCACGTGGTCGCAAAAGTCTGATATAACTTAAGCGCCTGAAAAAGAACAACAATAAATGTGTCCGGTGAAGGAACGAGCAAAAAAAATGCTGAGACCTCAGATTGCCGGCTGGAAGGCTCTGTACTGGTGGGAGTTCTTTCTGAGAGCAGGAGTGTGGGAGAGGGATTCAGCCTGCCAGCAGTGGCCACAGCTGGCACTCAGACGTCCTAGAAGGCGAGGGAAGAACTACATTTCCCATGAAGCTCTGGGCGCAGAGAAGCTGAGGGTGCTGCCGGGAAAGATATACGTGCTAGAAGACGGGTCCGAGGCCTCGAGGATGGCCGCTCAGCAAGGTGGGCAGTTGACTGGGGTGCCAGAGAGAATGGGGATGGTTTGCGCCCGACCCTTTCTGACCTAATACGGCAGGTCGAACTCCGCCCCAGCCCCTTGGGGCTCTGCGGAAAGATGAATGGGCGCCGAGAAGAGGAGGGGGCACCCGCAGTGGGGATCGAGCCCTTATTGCAGCCCTCGAAAGGGGGTTTTGAGGGGAGACGGTTGCGCGTGGGTTACTTCTAGACTGAGTGCAGTGGAATAGGTTCCTCCCACGCCCTCCGCGTCACCGTGACACAGTTATCTGCCTCAGGTCAGCAGGAGATCCTTACTACCTGTCTTACAGACGGGAACATCGAGGCATGCAGAAGAGAAGGGTCTCAACTCACAACCTACAAACCCCTTATTTGACTCTATCCCTCATGTAAAACCCTCAGCTCAGATCTGGTTCCCCCGGGACAGGAGGGTCAGGCCTCAGGAGTGGAGTGGAAACTAACGCTCTGTCTGTACCCCTCAGTATTCCCACTTTCCTGCGTGGTGCAGCAATATGCCTGGGGAAAGATGGGTTCCAACAGTGAAGTGGCCCGGCTGCTGGCCAGCAGTGACCCACTGGCCCAGATCTCAGAGGACAAACCATATGCAGAGGTGAGACCCCGGCTGTATTTCAGCCAGCAGGTGGGAGGAAGGGACTCCTCTATCCAAGGGGCTGAGGCAAGTCTTGTGAATCTGAGAGGAAGGAGAGACAGCAAAGGGGGAGGAGGCCTTCTTAGGGCTTCAGATCTATGCGGGTTGATGAACCCAGATGGCAGCACAAAAAGAAGTGAGGTTTTGTCATAACAGACTGAAATTTCCAGTACTCTCCTTCCTTCCCCAAGGAACTGTCAGCACTTACTGAATTTTATTTTATTGAAGTATAGTTGATTTACAATGTTGTGTTAATTTCTTCTGTACAACAGAGTGACTCAGGTATGTGTGTATGTGTGTGAAGTCACTTCAGTCATGTCTGACTCTGCAACCCTAGGAACTGTGGCCTGCTGGGCTCCTCTGTCTGTGGGATTCTCCAGGCAAGAATACTGGGGAGTGGGTTGCCATTTCTTCCGCTAGGGGGTCTTCCTGACCCATATTCTTTTCCATTATGATTTGTCACAGAATATTGAATATAGTTTCTTGTGCTATACAGAGGGGCTTTCCAGATGGTGCCAGTGGTAAACAGCCTGCCTGCCAATGCAGGAGACGTAAGAGATGTGGGTTCAATCCCTGGGTCGGTAAGATCCCCTGGAGGAGGGTATGGCAACCTACTCCAGTGTTCTTGCCTGGAGAATCACATGGACAGAGGAGCCTGGTGGGCTACAGTCCATAGGGTCACAAAAAGTCAACAACTGAAGCGATTTAGCACACACACACGTGCTATACAGTATGACCTTGCTGCTTCTTATTTTTCTGTTTTTAGCACTTAGTGAATTTTAATTCAGCCCTCCTTGACAATTATAATTTTTACTTTGACTGACTTTTTTAATAACCTAAAATACACAGTTATCCTGCCTATTTAGTAAAGGAAAAGCCAAAACACAGGAAAGCATTAGCTTCTACTTCTGAGATTGGAATAAATGAATGTTAACCCCTCACAGAGCCATTTGCGAGTTAGAGCTTTTCAGTGACCTTGACAGTGTAGGTTTCATTCTTGTCATTGGATAGATGAGAAGACTGAGCCCCAGAGATGATAAATTAAAACTAGCCCAAGCTTCCGCAGCTGGTTGGAGGCAAAGCCTCAACTAGAGCTTGGGTCTCCTGACTCCTGGTATTCTGTGGTCTGCTGCCCCCGGTATGTCTGTGATGTTATGAACATTTATACCCAGTCCTATGAGGCCTGTCTCAGGACTTGGCTGCCTTATGGGGAGCACAGGGTAACGGAGCAGGGCAGGCCAGTGGGTGGTGCCAGGTTCTGCCTTTGTCACTCTCAAGTTTCCTGTTTTTACAGCTATGGATGGGGACCCACCCCCGGGGAGATGCCAAGATCCTCGACAACCGCATCTCACAGAAGACCCTAGGCCAGTGGATTGCTGATAATCAAGACAGCTTGGGTTCGAAGGTCAAGGACACCTTTAATGGCAAACTGCCCTTCCTCTTCAAAGTGCTTTCAGTTGAAACGGCCCTGTCCATCCAGGCACACCCGAACAAGGTACAGCATCAGAGTAGCACATGGAGG
Organism: Neotragus moschatus; assembly: GCA_006410615.1. Lineage (NCBI taxonomy): Eukaryota > Metazoa > Chordata > Mammalia > Artiodactyla > Bovidae > Neotragus > Neotragus moschatus. Next base: position 3,663,506 of record SJYA01002789.1, on the reverse strand, counting down.
TCAGGTTAGAGAAGAGCTTAAGAGTCAAGACTCTTGTACAGCTTTTACTTCTGCTTTTACCCTGCCCATGCCAGGCTCCAGCCCAGAATTAAATCTGAGCCTGACAACTCCCAGTTTAGCTCTGCCAGGCCTATTGCCAGTGACACATGTGGCAACTAAGTCTAAGTGGACAGCTGACCAGCCTGTGCCACGGCAGCTTCTCCAAGCTTGTTCCTGGCTCCCCTCAGCAAACCACAACCCAGCCAATTCATATCTGCCCTTTTTCTACCTGACTCTCTCAGAGTTCACCTTCCAAGGCACAGCAGTTACCCTAGTCATGGCCTTAATTCCACCCCTGTGGTCTTTCTGCACAAACCTGTGTGTGAGTCATAGCTTAAACATTTGTCTGTCCAAACTTCATGAGCAAAGAAGACCCAGAGAAGAGAGAGATTTACCCAAAGTTACACAGCTTTTTAGTGTCAGAGCTTGGCTTGGTATTTGGGTCTTCTGGTTCGTAGTCCTCTTAAAGTCTGCCCCAGCTCTCCCCCAGAGTTGGTCCATGTGCCTGCCTTGGGTTGGGTGAACCGAGTTTCTGAATTATGCTTCGACTGGGCTCAGTGCCAAAGGCAGGAAGCTGACTGGGGAGGGTCAAGAACAAGAGCTGGTGGGGACTGGTGTCTTGCTGGGTGATGGCTGCACCTAACCACCCTCCTCTCCCCTGTCCATCCCACAGGAGCTGGCAGAGAAGCTGCACCTCCAGGCTCCACAGCACTACCCAGATGCCAACCATAAGCCAGAGATGGCAATTGCCCTCACCCCCTTCCAGGGCTTATGTGGCTTCCGGCCAGCTGAGGAAATTGTGACCTTTCTAACAAGTAAGGTTGGGCAAAATGCTAAGAGCCTGCATACTGGATCTAGGATGCAAGGGCAACCCAGGGCAAAACTGGAGGCTGAGAACAGAGGCTGAGTGTCCCAGGAACTGAAGGGCTGGTTGGCCTCATGAATTTTTAAAAAATGATTTATATATGTATTTGGCTACATCAGGTCTTTATTGTGGCAGGCGGCATCATCACTGCATCAAACGGAATCTTTCATTACGTTGCATGAGCTCTCTAGTTTGTGGCATACAGGCTTCAGGGTGCTCAGGCTTAATTGCTCTGCAGTATGTGGGATCTTGGTTCCCCAACCAGGTATTGAACCCTCATCCCCTGCATTGCAAGGCAGATTCTTAACCACTGGACCACCAGGGAAGTCCCGTGGCCTCATGAATTCTTGATGTTCCTGGGGGAGGCTCGTGAGACCAGGCTCAGGTGTGGTTGCTGAGGGCTGGTCAAGAGCAGTAAGTTTTCACGGCAAAACTTACATAGCATTGCCTGGCTCCTTGTTTAGGAATGAGACAGGGAGGCCTCCTCCAGCTTTCCATGTTTGCGGGTTCCATCTTAACCATACCTGATGCGGGTCCTGGCCTGACCTTCCTGCAGAGGTACCGGAATTCCAGTTTCTAATTGGAGACAACGCAGCAGCGCAGCTGAAGCAGAGTCTGAGCCAGGACTCTGAGGCTGTGACTTCTGCTCTGCGGAGCTGTTTCTCCCGCCTGATGAAGAGCGAGAAGAAGGTGGTAGTGGAGCAGCTGAACCTGTTGGTGAAGCGGATCTCGCAGCAAGGTGAGTGTCTTAGGCCTGAACACGGTGCCCCTTCCTGGGCCCCTGGCACAGTCGCTCAGCTATAGGAATAGGGTTCTCAACTCCTTTACTCAAGTAGAACACCAAACAGGTCTGACTTAGATGGCTTGTTAGCAACTTAGCATTTCTTTTCCAGTCTTTCTGGAACAGGGCCCTGCTGCTTCCTACCTGGTTATCTCCTTTAGATGGGTGGAGACAGGCTGGCCTGGAAAAGTACTAGGCTGTCTCTCACCTGGGCATTCTGAGATTTCTCAGCCCTAGAGCTGCTGTCCAAAGGATTTTATACTTTGGGGCTGGAGAACAGGAAGGAGATAAAAAGATCCAAAAACCTGAAGTCCTGAGCTCTCAATCAGTAGATCTTTCCTTAAATACCTGCTCTGGGCCCAACCTTTTGCAAATAAGGAGAGTTCAGGAAATGACTTTGATGGGTGTGGTTGTGTCAACTTTGGGTTTGAGAGTTAATACAAGCAGTAAAGAGCAAGGCAGAATGGACTCTGCTAGGAGCTTATATGGCACACATGATGAGCTCCAGCTCCTTCTCCACTCTGCTTTTAGAGACACCCCCACCACACACACAGTTAAGGAAACCCAGCTCACCGCCCTCCCCTCCTCCCCGCAATTCCCACCAAGCCTTCCCTCACCACTCTAGCCCAGGCTGAGCTCCTTCCCCTGGTCAGCCTGGAACACATTTCGACCCTTGGTTGCATCCTGCCTCATGCTCTCTGGGGTGACCAACCATCACTGTTTGCCTGGGACTGAGAGATTGTCAGTGTTAAAGGGAAAGGCCTGGGCTAACTGGGACAGTTAGTCACCCCACGGGGAACCCTTGGGTTCTCTCCTAACTAGATTTTAAGCTCCTAGAGCAGTCATCTCAACCAGGGGACACTGGAAGTGTGGAGGCATCTTTGGTTGTCAAACCTGGCTTTGGGGTGCTAGTGGTGTTTTGTAGGTGGGGGCCAGGGATGCTACTAGACATCCTATAGTACATAGGACAGCCCCCACAACAGTTACCTGGCCTCAAATGTCAGTAATGCTGAGGCTGAGAAGCGCTGTCTAAAAGGACTACACTCTAGCCCTTTTAGTGCCTGGTAGAGTGGTGGGCATATCAATAGTCAAAATGGGGAAAATGGCATCTGTGTAGGCTGGAATAGTGAGGAAGGCTGGCCCCCACAGGGTGGAGGATGTGACTAGGAGAGCATGCCCACCTATTCCTGGATTCCTGGACTAGGGTCTTCTCTGGGACTCCCTCTGGCCAGGGGGTGGGGTAGGGAGCTATGAATACCCTCAAGGGTTACTGAGTAGCCTTGGGGTGCTCTGTGCCCCTCAGTGGCTGCTGGAAACAGCATGGAGGACATCTGTGGGGAGCTCCTGCTGCAGCTGCACCAGCAGTACCCAGGTGATATCGGATGCTTTGCCATCTACTTCCTGAATCTGCTTACCCTGAAGCCGGGGGAGGCCATGTTTCTGGAGGCCAACGTGCCCCATGCCTACCTGAAAGGAGGTGAGCCACATTTCAGCAGTGAGCCCCACGCCCGCCCCCTCAGGCCTTGTTTCTCCATCTGGACAAAACGGGGTGGTGGTGGAGGAGACTGCCTTTAAAGTCCCATCTAGCTCTGAGCTCCCAGGACTCCTGGGATCAGCAGGGAAGTGACCAGTCGGAATGATGAATGCCAGCTCGGTGCTGGACACTGGTTGGATCCTCACACCACCCCTGTGAACTCAGGACACCCTCCTGTTAAGCCCTGTCAATATGTGTGCCAACCGCAATTTGAATCCAAGCCTCTGTTGGATCAAGGCCGTTGTTCTCGCCCCTGCATCACAGTGCCTTCACACGTCTATCGCATCTACGCAGAGATTTTGTTAAAAAACACATTGCCGCAGAAGGGTGTCACACTTTGATGGTTGGCTGCTTATCCACTTGTAGACAGGATTCTTTAGTAGAAGGGGAGAATACAATGTCTCCAGAGGTTGGAGCTCCCCCTGGGGTTAACATGACTCCCCTTGAGAGTGGTGGGTGACATCACCTGTTTTTGGTAACTGTTATCTTAGCCCATTCTCACAGATGATGCTGTTCATACAGTTTCATCTAATGCTGCTGGGAGCTCATGGCACTCAGGTTAAGAAAGCCCAGCCCTGGAGAGCCAAACTCCAAGGCACCCTTAGCACATGCCCACTGTCTGTCCCCAGACTGCGTGGAGTGCATGGCATGTTCAGACAACACAGTGCGTGCTGGCCTGACACCCAAGTTCATCGATGTGCCAACTCTGTGTGAAATGCTCAGCTACACCCCCAGCCCCAGCCAGGACAGGCTCTTCCCTCCAGCACGGAGCCCGGAAGACCCCTACCTCTCTATCTACAATCCCCCTGTGCCAGACTTCACCGTTATGAAGGTGGAGGTGAGTGAGGGCTATGGTGTTTCTTGTGTGGCATGTAGAACCCTGGCAAGGCCCCCATGTGGGGTATGCCTGGGGCTGGGTTTCCTTTCTGTCATGCTCAGGCTGTGGGCAACTGCCACAGGGCCTGCTTGTGCCTCTCTGTACAGGGACCAGACGGGCCTTTGTGCTGGTGAAAGCCTGAGCAGCAGGACAGGAGGCGGCAGAGCTCCCCCTCTCACTGCCCATGGGGTGGTCCTGGGGCCCCTGGGAGCTAACAGCAGCTCAGACCCTGCTCCATCATGTTGTTTCTTCCTGCCCAGGTACCTGGCTCTGTCACTGAATACAAGGTCTTGGCCCTGGACTCTGCCAGCATCCTCCTGGTGGTGCAGGGGACAGTGACAGCCAGCAGCCCCACAGCCCAGGCAACAATCCCCCTGAAACGTGGCGGGGTGCTCTTCATTGGGGCCAACGAGAGTGTCTCACTGAAGCTTACTGTGCCTAAGGACCTGCTGATGTTCCGTGCCTGCTGCCTGCTGTAGAGGCCACAGCCTTCCTGGCTCTCCTCTGCTAGTCACCTACATCCTGGCCAGCCTCACCTCCACAGACTCTGCCCAGATCCCTTCCCTGCTCTGGGCTCTTTGGGTACACCCTGAAAGACTAGGGGAGAAGAGCTTGAAGGTGGTGATTCCCGAGCAGGCCGAGGCTGAACCATCTTCCTGGTAGGAGAGGCCCATGTGAGGACTGAGAGCTGATACTCCCCTTGGATCTCGCCACACTGGAGCCAGACTCTCCTCAGAGCTCAAGCTGCCCTGTCCCAGCCTATGGCATTAGGCAGACTGGTGAGATCTAGGATTAGCTCAGCAGCAGTCAAGGCAAGATAGGCAATTAATCTGTAAGAACATAGGGTTCCACAGCGCAGAGGGAAAAGGGTAGCCCTGTGGCCTGATGCTGCTCTGTTAAAGCAATTAAAGATCACTTGTTTGAGGTCTGTGGGCTAAAGAGCACTCAGCCTTTGCCATTCCAGTCCCTGAAGTGGGCTGAAGGAGCCCTCCCTGGATGTTGTCCAGTTTTTGCTTTATTCTGGTTTCAGACAGCTCCCTGAGGGAGGCAGAGGCGTCTATGGGACAGGTAGCCCACACAGCGGCAGAGTTTGCAGGCAGGCCTCAGGCTCCCTAGCCTTGCATACAGTGGAAGCTGTGTCTTAAAACAGGAACTGTCAGTGTCGGATTCTTCTCCGATGTTTTAGTTGGCTTAAGGGCGGGGGTCCGGGCTCTGGGAATTGGTGATGGACAGGGAACCCTGGTGTGCTGCAGTCCATGGGGTCACAGAGTCAGACACGACTGAGCAACTGAACTGATCTGAGGGCAAGGGCTGGGCTTCCCTAGTAGCTCAGCTGGTGAATCTACCTGTAATGCAGAAGACCCCGGTTCAATTCTTGATTGGGAAGATCCCCTAAAGAAGGGATAGGATAGGCTACCCACTCCAGTATTCTTGGGCTTCCCTGGTGGCTCAGACAGTAAAGACTGCACCTGTGATGTGGAAGACCTGGGTTCAATCCCTGGGTTGGGAATATCTCTTGGAGGAGGGCATGACAACCCAATCCATTATTGCCTGGAGAATCCCCATGGATAGAAGAATCTAGCAGGCTGTAGTCCACGGGTCGCAGAGTCAAACATGAGTGAGCGACTAAGCATAGCATAGGGCAGGGATCAGGCGCGAAGATCAGCAGCCTGGATCTGGCCACACCCTTTCTTTGCATCCCATTCAGCTGCTTTGAGGTTACAGTGACAAAGCTGAGTCGGTGCACCAGACTGTTGGCCTGCAAAGCCAAACGTACTCACTGGTCCTTCACACAGAAAGGTTGTCAACCACTTCTTTAGAGCACACTGTCACTATAGAAGTGGGGACTGAAGGACAGGACAATCCAACTTGTGAAGAGAAACCTAGTTCCTTTTTTCCTATGTCGGCAGGAAGAACCTACACGGGCATCTGCTGTCCCTGTGCTTACCCTCTAGAGGTGGGACACCCTCTGCAGGCGGTTGTATAGCTGTTTTGCCACTGTGGTCTCTGACTGGCAGTCTTAGCTCCTGTCATCCCAGACTAAGCAGAGACCCAGGCTAGTGGCTCCTTCCTGTTGATAAGGGATTAGTCTCACACAAAAGCATCTTTCTGGGCCATTGCCTACATTGCTGCTACTGCTAAGTCGCTCCAGTCGTGTCCAACTCTGTGCGACCCCATAGATGGCAGCCAATCAGGCTCCTCTATCCCTGGGATTCTCCAGGCAAGAATACTAGAGTGGATTGCCATTTCCTTCTCCAATGCATGCATGCATGCTAAGTCACTTCAGTCGTGTCCAACTCTGTGTGACCCCATGGACAGCAGCCCACCAGGCTCCTCTGTCCGCAGGATTCTCTAGGCAAGAGTATGCCCACATTAGACCTGTACAATGGAATTCCAGGAAACCTCCTGCAAAAAATTTTAGCCAATCTGTTTTGGGGTGTTTTTTTTGCCTCTAATAAATTTTCTTCAGGTGAAAAAAAATCAAGCAAACAAAAACACCTCCCATAAACCGAAAACAAAAAAACCTGAGAAGGGTCTGCCAAAGGGAACTCATTCTAAAGTGGTAAGGTAGCTCAGTGATAAGAACGCACCTGCCAATGCAGGAGACATGGGTTCAATCCCTGGGTTGGGAAGATCCACTGGAGAAGGAAATGGCAAACCACTCCAGTGTTCTTGCCTGGGAAATTCCATGGACAGCAGCCTGGCGGGCTACAGTCCATGGGGTCACAAAACAGACATGACTTAGCGACTAGACTATTCCATCCATGCTCGCCAATGAGGACTGAAAATGGCACCCACTGGGAACAGGAGAAAGGAGGGGTGGCCCTTCGCAGAATGGTCACAGTTAGGGCTGTTAGGCTACTTCTTCATTTCACAATTCAGAAGGGGCAATGGCCATGGTCTAGGCTTTTCTTAAAAATCCTGTTGCAATACAGAGACAGCTCAATAGCATGACTGTATTTATTTCTACAAACTTACAAAGCTGTAGAAGCCTAAGCCAAGAGTTCTGTAAACACCATACAGTACCACTCCTATCCATGAGGTAAGGCGTCTCCCCAGAGTGCCATCACCTGCACAACACCCCAGCACTTTTATTATTAAGGCAGTTTGGTTCTAGACACCTTGGTGCTTTTATTGGTGACTTTCTAGCCCATGGCTTCTTAGCCCCAAGCAATTGACCATTTCTACCCTGCCTTGCTATATGACGTTCCTGCAACTTTTTCTACAAAGGTAATGCCTCTCACTCAGGGTCAACCAGCCCTGAAACATTGCAGGGAGAGGTGTAGCCAAATACACCAGGGTGGCTTTATAACAGCAGCCACTGGAGGGCCTTGGTATTGGGGGCCCACTGCCATCCTCACCCCCAGCAGCTGTCAAACACTCTGTTCCAACAAAATGAAGCAAGAGGCTGGGCAAGTTCCCAAGTCGGGACCACAACCTCAATCCTGACTACCCTACTCCTGTCCACTCCCATTCAGCTCCATTTGGGTTTAGGTAAGGAAAAAAAAAAAGAACCATTGAAAAATTCCACAGAGAGGCCTGGTACAGCAAGAGATGCAATCTAGTAGCGGTCACAGGGGAGATTATGCCTGTCCTTGCTATGTTCAAAGTAGGGGCTGACAGTAAAGCCCAATCTTGAGTATCCACTGTGGTCAGAGGAATCTGGATACAACAGAATGGTTCTCACTAGGGTGGAGGGAGGCCCTCTCCAATGGTTATCTGCAAGATTATCTCCTTAGGTTGGGGTGGGGGGGATAGCTGGGGAGCTTTCACAGGTCCTTCCTCATCCTGTCAGCCTATGTCAGGGCCCACACAGCTGTGCAGTATACATCTCACCCACTGCTGCTCCTCAGGTGTAAAATGTTAAACAAATGAGGGAATTCCCTGGTAGTCCAGTGGTTAGGATTCTGAACTTCCACTTCAGGGGCCTGAGTTCCACCACTCCCTGGTTGGGGCACTAAGATCTCACAAACCTAAAAAAAAAAAAAAATCCAAATGGGAAGGCACCTAACTGCTCCTGCAGCTCCCCCTGCTGGTAACCAAAAACTGCAGGCTTCTGTGGCCTGCTCCAGAACAGAACCTTCATTCGACCTTAGATCAAAGACTGGATGAAGATACTAGCTGAGACCAAGGTGAAGAACAGCAACCAAGGGAAGAAATTTTGTCTACCTGGTGGAGCAGAGTTAGTTTTCTCTAACTAGGGGTGGACTAACCAAGTTACTAAGCTCACGCAGACACGTGGACCAGTTGCGAATGCTCAGCTTCCAAGAATCCTGGAAGCCTTGATAAGGCTGTGCCAGCGAGCAACTTGTCATACTCTGCCACAGTCATACAGGAACAACCAGCAAACATGTAACCCATCTTGAAGCTTGGAAGAGAAGAGAATATGGAATTTCCTGAACTGAACTGGCCCCAAATAGTTAAATTCTGCAAGCCATAAAGTGCTATTTTCTGCCTCCATGCAACACCAGCCAGCACAGCCTGGGCACAAAAGCTCCCTTTTTCCCTCCACAGGGCATCATGACAAATACCAATCAAGACATCTGCAAGTTTCTCTCTTCACCAATTTTTGTCACTCAGCATAAGAAACAGAATTCCTATGTTCCTGCCCTTACTAAAGCGGTTTCTCCAAACGCTACTCCAAACAGCAGAGAACTGCAGAACTCCACCTGTCACCCTATGACCCAGATGGGGGCCTCTGGCCTGAGAAGCACCAGGTTTGGCGTGACTGCAGTCACTGCCTTTCCCAGAGGGTCAGTGTCTCCAGCGATCCTGGGGTTGACAGCAGTGGGTTCCCACCGCACTCTTGTGACCAACACAGGGTCAATAGGACTCTGCAGGCATGGTGAGCAGGACCTGTCCTAGAGGGTTATGTCTACTGGAGGGTACAGGACGAAGAGGCCCCAAGACAGCACCAGCAGCAGGAGCACGTTGAGGTCATAGGCTTGGGGGGAATTAGGTCCAAGTCCTCATCATCTGGGATCTCATCCAAGTGATAACCGTCCTGGAGCAGCTGCCGGCTCACATCCTGGTTCACCTGCTAAGAGCAGGAGACGAGAGAACTATAAGCCAGGCCACAAGGCAGAAATGACTGCTGTCCCCAAAGCAGACCCACACTGCCTCACTGGAGCTTACTGTCCACTTCTTCCTGTCCATGCTCCACCCTCAGGCCAGGCTTGCACATCCCTGGACTACAGGGAGAAGTGCTGCCTTTTCCTACCCGCATCTCACCCAGCAGGAGGTCGGGGGCATCCCGGGACCTGAGCCAGGACTGTCCAGGCTGCACTGTCACGTGCCCCAAGGAAGCTGCTCTCACTAAAGAATCCCAAGCCAGGTGATATAAATATGAGATTCGAGATTATGTCTGAAAGTCAAGCCCTGACCATTACCACTGTGAACCCATTGGTTCCTATGAAGGCTGATGAGTGTGGAACAATGGTACCAGAACAGCGGGGTAGAACCGTGGGGGAAAATGGGTTAGAGCAGAACAGGGTGGGGACAGCTGCTTGTGCACTGCCAATGTTTCTCTCTGATGCCAACAGAGCTCATTCCTTGCAAAGTAGAACCTGTCAGCCTAGCTTCACCAGTTCCACTGAGCAGAAGGCAAATGAGACTGGGGGGGTGTAGGACTTCTCTGGCTCTTGGCTTATTTTTCTTTTCTTTGTTCTAACAATCTTAGGCACCTAGATATTCAAGGAGGATACAATTTGTAAACTGTATTCTCTGGCAGAAACTCGGGGTGGCCAAGGGTTTCCAGGAGCGTGAGGAAGAAATACCAGTGGTATACAGTCAGGTCCCCAGCACTTCACCTCTGTCAAAAGCAATAAGCCACGGATGCCAGAACCTTCGGTCCCTGTTTTACCCTGTTTTACTCTGTCCAAAAGGCCAGCCCAGGAGTATCTATCTCAGTCACAGTTCCCACAGATGGAACAAAAGAGGAACAGAATTTATCTTGCCTGGAAGTAAGCAAGCTTGGAGGATGGAAAGGGGAGGGACAGAAATGCTGATCTCAGGTAAAAGGTGATCAAAAGAAGGCAGAGTAGAATTACTCTGTCACTGGAGACAGGACTAAGACCACTAAGTCCAAGCTGCAGGAGACTTTTCCAATTAACAAGGAAGACTTCTCTATGAGCTACCTGAATTGTGTGTGTTGGAGGGGAAGACAGGCAGCAAGGTTTCTTGGAGGTAGTGAGTACCCAGTTACAAGAAGCATTCAAATAAGCATTTAGCTGGGATTTATTGAGAGGATTCCTTTTCTAAGTGGTGGCCTGGATTAGAAGACTTGTGAAGTCATTTCCAGCCCTAAGAGTCTCTGGGGATTTCCCTGGTGGTCAGTCCAGTGGTTAAGACTCTACACTTCCAATGCAGGGGTATGAGTTTGATCCCTGGTTGGGGAATGAAAATGCTATATGCCAAAAAAAAAAAGGTCTGTAGTCTCCTGGGGGCTTCCTCGGTGACACCTGAGGTAAAGAACCTGCCTGCCAATGCAGGAGACATAGAAGACTCTGGTTCAATCCCTGGGTCGGGAAGATTCCCCTGGAGGAGGGCATGACAACCCACTGCAGTATTCTTGCCTGGAGAATCCCATGGACAGAGGACCCTGGTAGGCTTTAATCCATAGGGTCGCAAAGAGTCAGACACGACTGAGGAGACTAAGCATGCAGCACACAGTCTCCTGGACTTTCAACAGTCCTCTAAAGACACCAAAACTTCTGCTAGGGGAATAGGGTAAAGTAGAAGACGGGAGAACACATGGGAAGTCTGATACAGTGCCATGCATATAGCAGGAACCAGACAAGCGTTTGGCAGTGGCTATGAGACTGCCTGCAGCCTGGCCCGGACACAGAAAGGTACTCTGGACTTGCCTCTGCAGAGGAATACCCGGAGGAGTATCTGGATTCCAACTCTCCATCACTAGGACAAGAGGAAGACAGTCAGTTCAGGGAGATGCCTGCGGAGCACAGCTACAAATGGCAAGGTGCACAACATGCAAGGGGGTCTGGAGGACTTGTGAAGCAAAGACCACACACCACAGAACTCAAACCCATAATCTGCCATGAGTATCAATGGCTCCTTCTTGGCTCCAGCAGGGACAGAGTCACTGTCACTAATAATGCAGACATAATAGGGCAGGATGACTCCCCCAGACAAGGTTGGTGCTTCACATCCAAGAGCAGCAAGGTCACCTATGAGTCCTCTAAGCAAGCCATCCCGGAAGAGACAGAAGCAGCAGCCCTGGAACATGCACAAAAGGTCTTGGAAGAGACAGGGAAAAAGCAAAGCAAGTTGTCTGCAATTTTATCCAAGGCACTTCCCAAGTGGTATTTCCAAGGACAGCACTTACCTGTCAGAGTCGAGGGACACCAGGTTTTCATCTGGACTCTGACTAAGAGCAGTGTAGCCCTTTTTAAACTTCACTGACCTGGGGGGAGATGGGGGAGAGACCAAGCATAGATGCAATGCCAGCATTTCACAGGGAAAGCCAGCGTCCTCGCCCTTATGGGGAAAACAAAAACACTGACTGCACTACTCCTGACTTATTTTCTACCGGGACAGCCACCACTGCCTGCCGTGTATCCAGCTACAGCTCCTTAGTATGTGCACTTCCCCACACCGCTCCCCTGCTGCTTCTGAGGATAAGCACACCTCCTCTTCTAAGAATCAGGAAAAGCCCCATCTCCCCACCTTATTTAGCCTAAGAACAGAAAAATCAAAGTCCTTAGGCAAATTCCTTCACCTGCCTTAGCTCAAGCCCTGGTGAAGGTCCGATACAGCCCTCAGCGCTTACTGTTCTGTTAAGGAAAAATCACAGTCCTAGCTGTTCCCACGCTGCTCTCCATCCCCAATCCTGGGGACCCCAGCCACTATGCTCCTCCCTAATTTAGACAGTGATTGACCCTGCGAACTGACAAAACTCATAACAAAGCTCTTTCCTCGACACTATCACATCCTGGAAAGGAAAGAAAAGGTCGTTCCTCTTTCCATTTTTAAACGTGAACCCGACAGGCCAGCGTCAGGGGAATGACTAGCTCGGCTTTAAACGTGTGAAAACGCTTGCACAGAGGAGGTGGCGCCTGCTGAGACCTTTTCCCTGAAGAGNTGGTTGGGGCACTAAGATCTCACAAACCTAAAAAAAAAAAAAAATCCAAATGGGAAGGCACCTAACTGCTCCTGCAGCTCCCCCTGCTGGTAACCAAAAACTGCAGGCTTCTGTGGCCTGCTCCAGAACAGAACCTTCATTCGACCTTAGATCAAAGACTGGATGAAGATACTAGCTGAGACCAAGGTGAAGAACAGCAACCAAGGGAAGAAATTTTGTCTACCTGGTGGAGCAGAGTTAGTTTTCTCTAACTAGGGGTGGACTAACCAAGTTACTAAGCTCACGCAGACACGTGGACCAGTTGCGAATGCTCAGCTTCCAAGAATCCTGGAAGCCTTGATAAGGCTGTGCCAGCGAGCAACTTGTCATACTCTGCCACAGTCATACAGGAACAACCAGCAAACATGTAACCCATCTTGAAGCTTGGAAGAGAAGAGAATATGGAATTTCCTGAACTGAACTGGCCCCAAATAGTTAAATTCTGCAAGCCATAAAGTGCTATTTTCTGCCTCCATGCAACACCAGCCAGCACAGCCTGGGCACAAAAGCTCCCTTTTTCCCTCCACAGGGCATCATGACAAATACCAATCAAGACATCTGCAAGTTTCTCTCTTCACCAATTTTTGTCACTCAGCATAAGAAACAGAATTCCTATGTTCCTGCCCTTACTAAAGCGGTTTCTCCAAACGCTACTCCAAACAGCAGAGAACTGCAGAACTCCACCTGTCACCCTATGACCCAGATGGGGGCCTCTGGCCTGAGAAGCACCAGGTTTGGCGTGACTGCAGTCACTGCCTTTCCCAGAGGGTCAGTGTCTCCAGCGATCCTGGGGTTGACAGCAGTGGGTTCCCACCGCACTCTTGTGACCAACACAGGGTCAATAGGACTCTGCAGGCATGGTGAGCAGGACCTGTCCTAGAGGGTTATGTCTACTGGAGGGTACAGGACGAAGAGGCCCCAAGACAGCACCAGCAGCAGGAGCACGTTGAGGTCATAGGCTTGGGGGGAATTAGGTCCAAGTCCTCATCATCTGGGATCTCATCCAAGTGATAACCGTCCTGGAGCAGCTGCCGGCTCACATCCTGGTTCACCTGCTAAGAGCAGGAGACGAGAGAACTATAAGCCAGGCCACAAGGCAGAAATGACTGCTGTCCCCAAAGCAGACCCACACTGCCTCACTGGAGCTTACTGTCCACTTCTTCCTGTCCATGCTCCACCCTCAGGCCAGGCTTGCACATCCCTGGACTACAGGGAGAAGTGCTGCCTTTTCCTACCCGCATCTCACCCAGCAGGAGGTCGGGGGCATCCCGGGACCTGAGCCAGGACTGTCCAGGCTGCACTGTCACGTGCCCCAAGGAAGCTGCTCTCACTAAAGAATCCCAAGCCAGGTGATATAAATATGAGATTCGAGATTATGTCTGAAAGTCAAGCCCTGACCATTACCACTGTGAACCCATTGGTTCCTATGAAGGCTGATGAGTGTGGAACAATGGTACCAGAACAGCGGGGTAGAACCGTGGGGGAAAATGGGTTAGAGCAGAACAGGGTGGGGACAGCTGCTTGTGCACTGCCAATGTTTCTCTCTGATGCCAACAGAGCTCATTCCTTGCAAAGTAGAACCTGTCAGCCTAGCTTCACCAGTTCCACTGAGCAGAAGGCAAATGAGACTGGGGGGGTGTAGGACTTCTCTGGCTCTTGGCTTATTTTTCTTTTCTTTGTTCTAACAATCTTAGGCACCTAGATATTCAAGGAGGATACAATTTGTAAACTGTATTCTCTGGCAGAAACTCGGGGTGGCCAAGGGTTTCCAGGAGCGTGAGGAAGAAATACCAGTGGTATACAGTCAGGTCCCCAGCACTTCACCTCTGTCAAAAGCAATAAGCCACGGATGCCAGAACCTTCGGTCCCTGTTTTACCCTGTTTTACTCTGTCCAAAAGGCCAGCCCAGGAGTATCTATCTCAGTCACAGTTCCCACAGATGGAACAAAAGAGGAACAGAATTTATCTTGCCTGGAAGTAAGCAAGCTTGGAGGATGGAAAGGGGAGGGACAGAAATGCTGATCTCAGGTAAAAGGTGATCAAAAGAAGGCAGAGTAGAATTACTCTGTCACTGGAGACAGGACTAAGACCACTAAGTCCAAGCTGCAGGAGACTTTTCCAATTAACAAGGAAGACTTCTCTATGAGCTACCTGAATTGTGTGTGTTGGAGGGGAAGACAGGCAGCAAGGTTTCTTGGAGGTAGTGAGTACCCAGTTACAAGAAGCATTCAAATAAGCATTTAGCTGGGATTTATTGAGAGGATTCCTTTTCTAAGTGGTGGCCTGGATTAGAAGACTTGTGAAGTCATTTCCAGCCCTAAGAGTCTCTGGGGATTTCCCTGGTGGTCAGTCCAGTGGTTAAGACTCTACACTTCCAATGCAGGGGTATGAGTTTGATCCCTGGTTGGGGAATGAAAATGCTATATGCCAAAAAAAAAAAGGTCTGTAGTCTCCTGGGGGCTTCCTCGGTGACACCTGAGGTAAAGAACCTGCCTGCCAATGCAGGAGACATAGAAGACTCTGGTTCAATCCCTGGGTCGGGAAGATTCCCCTGGAGGAGGGCATGACAACCCACTGCAGTATTCTTGCCTGGAGAATCCCATGGACAGAGGACCCTGGTAGGCTTTAATCCATAGGGTCGCAAAGAGTCAGACACGACTGAGGAGACTAAGCATGCAGCACACAGTCTCCTGGACTTTCAACAGTCCTCTAAAGACACCAAAACTTCTGCTAGGGGAATAGGGTAAAGTAGAAGACGGGAGAACACATGGGAAGTCTGATACAGTGCCATGCATATAGCAGGAACCAGACAAGCGTTTGGCAGTGGCTATGAGACTGCCTGCAGCCTGGCCCGGACACAGAAAGGTACTCTGGACTTGCCTCTGCAGAGGAATACCCGGAGGAGTATCTGGATTCCAACTCTCCATCACTAGGACAAGAGGAAGACAGTCAGTTCAGGGAGATGCCTGCGGAGCACAGCTACAAATGGCAAGGTGCACAACATGCAAGGGGGTCTGGAGGACTTGTGAAGCAAAGACCACACACCACAGAACTCAAACCCATAATCTGCCATGAGTATCAATGGCTCCTTCTTGGCTCCAGCAGGGACAGAGTCACTGTCACTAATAATGCAGACATAATAGGGCAGGATGACTCCCCCAGACAAGGTTGGTGCTTCACATCCAAGAGCAGCAAGGTCACCTATGAGTCCTCTAAGCAAGCCATCCCGGAAGAGACAGAAGCAGCAGCCCTGGAACATGCACAAAAGGTCTTGGAAGAGACAGGGAAAAAGCAAAGCAAGTTGTCTGCAATTTTATCCAAGGCACTTCCCAAGTGGTATTTCCAAGGACAGCACTTACCTGTCAGAGTCGAGGGACACCAGGTTTTCATCTGGACTCTGACTAAGAGCAGTGTAGCCCTTTTTAAACTTCACTGACCTGGGGGGAGATGGGGGAGAGACCAAGCATAGATGCAATGCCAGCATTTCACAGGGAAAGCCAGCGTCCTCGCCCTTATGGGGAAAACAAAAACACTGACTGCACTACTCCTGACTTATTTTCTACCGGGACAGCCACCACTGCCTGCCGTGTATCCAGCTACAGCTCCTTAGTATGTGCACTTCCCCACACCGCTCCCCTGCTGCTTCTGAGGATAAGCACACCTCCTCTTCTAAGAATCAGGAAAAGCCCCATCTCCCCACCTTATTTAGCCTAAGAACAGAAAAATCAAAGTCCTTAGGCAAATTCCTTCACCTGCCTTAGCTCAAGCCCTGGTGAAGGTCCGATACAGCCCTCAGCGCTTACTGTTCTGTTAAGGAAAAATCACAGTCCTAGCTGTTCCCACGCTGCTCTCCATCCCCAATCCTGGGGACCCCAGCCACTATGCTCCTCCCTAATTTAGACAGTGATTGACCCTGCGAACTGACAAAACTCATAACAAAGCTCTTTCCTCGACACTATCACATCCTGGAAAGGAAAGAAAAGGTCGTTCCTCTTTCCATTTTTAAACGTGAACCCGACAGGCCAGCGTCAGGGGAATGACTAGCTCGGCTTTAAACGTGTGAAAACGCTTGCACAGAGGAGGTGGCGCCTGCTGAGACCTTTTCCCTGAAGAGTCGGGGCGGTTCGGCGCGGCCCCCAGCATGCCTTTTCTCCGCAGAACCGCCTTGGCCAGGTCCCGGTGCTTCTCTGGAAGTCAAAGGGCCCAGATCAGCGGGCTCATCCCTACTCCGCCGTGTCTCCCAAACGCCAGGAGCCCGCTCTCCGAACAGATTTTCGGGTGCGGGAGCGGGCTGCAGCTGCCCCTCCGGGGTCGCCCCAGCGGCGCTCCGGAGCCAGCCCGGGAACGCGGCAGCCCGCCCAAGCAGAGATCCCTCATCCGGCCCACTCACGCAGCTTGGCCTGAATGGAAGGCGCGCGCGCCACCATGTACGGGCCCCGCTTCTCCACAGCCGCCGGGATCCGTTCCCCCAACCGGGGGGCTCCAATGCCGCTTCGCCCGGAGGGCAGCCCCGCAGCTCCCGTCCCGCTAGGCCGGGGTCCCGGGATAGAGGGCGCAGCATGCCTGTCGGGATCCGCGGTCGCCATCGCCCGGCCACGCCCCGCCGAGTCGCGAAGCCCCGCCTTCTAGCTAACCGGCCGCCAGATGAGGAGGCGGTCCCTCCTGGACCAAGATGGCGGCGCGCAGGCGCGGGCCGTGTCCGCCCGAGCTTTCTGGCCCCGCCTGCTGTGGGATTGGCTCAACTGTCCCGCCTTTCCGGGGGTTAGGTTGTTTCAGTTCCTCCGTTCTGGCACTTGATCGTCTCTAGCAGTCGGCCTGAACCTGGTGATGTCAAGCCAAGTTCTGTTTCTAGTCGAAAGTAAATATGTATTTCCAGGGAGGTGCGGGTGATCATCAGGATTATCAAAGCCCTGATGCCTGCGCTCTTTCCGCAGTGTCTCCGCACTGGTCCTCTCGTCACAGCCGAAGCACCGCAAGGGCGGGCCGGAGAGAGGCTGGATTGAATCGGAAAGGTAGCGGTAAGAGAAAGGGAGTTAATAACGCCCTTCTCCAGAAGATGAAATAGGTCAGAGAGAAAGGTTCAAGGACCTTGTGGAGGTCACACAACCAGAGGCAGTTCCTTGGCTGATAGATATAACACCAAACCCTCGTTATTGCCAGCACTGCGCAATGCCCGAGACCTTGGATGAGGCCTGACCCTAAGTCTCAGTTTGCACGTTTCAAAATGCAACCAACATCAGTACCTGTCTTATAGCGATAAACAAAGACAAAATAGGACTTGGGAAGAAAAGCGAAAGTGCGCCGAGTTTGTGTCGGGGCACAGGACTGTCATGGGTCTTGACTTTTCTGGTCCCCAAGGGATGTGCTTTTGGCTGCCTGGAAAGTAGCTCTAGATCCTTGTAGTAACTGCCAAATCTCATGAGGCTGTCCCAAGGCTAATTTACTAGCTTTCACAGGGTAGGTCAACAGCGTGCAACTTAACGAATCCCCAGGGCCACCCGAAGAGGAGCGGGAGAGTACCCTAGATGGGCTAGGAGAAGCACAAAGGAAAGCTAACTATTTTGGTAGATTCCACCGCTGTTTTTAACTTCCAGAAACAACCATTTCATATGGTTTGACTTAATATTTAATCCTCCTGACCTCCCAGTGAAGCACTGTTACTCCCATTAAGCAAATGAGAATTAGATTTAGTCAAGTTCACCAGTAAAGTGGTAAACCCAGAATTTGAACCCAGCTCTCTGTGGACTCTGAAGTGATGGTTTTTCTCATAGTTGTCTGTTAAGTCGATGGAGACCTCACCAAGGGGCCAAAGAAAATGTGATCAAAACCCTCCTGATGTCACAAAATCTTAGGAATTTGTAGGGAAAGAGCCTGAGTGCCCTCATCCATGACACTCCTGGGTCTCCTATCGTGGCAATCCAGCTAATTGCCATGTGGTTGAATATGGGCCCTGAATAAAGATAACTTGCTCTGCCGTTTACTGGTAAGTTATTTAACTCTTTATGTCTCAGTTTCTTTAACTGAGGAATGGGGATAATAATAGTACCTATCTAATAGAATTATGAGGTTAAATTGTAAAGTGCTTGGGACGGTATTAGCATATAGTAAGTGCTCAAGAAATCCTACCTCATGAAGTTTACAGTGTTTTAAGGGTTTAGTGTTTTTCTCAGTTGGCTTTACACGCTTCCAGGACAGACCATCTTAATATTTTTATCCCTTGTTTTCAGCACAAAGTCATAGTAGTACATATTTGTTTAATGAATGTCCTATTTCCCTTCTTAACTTTTAGTCTATTTAATCATAGAACTTCGAAGCTGGCAGGAATCTTACAGATTATATAGTCTAAATTCATTCATTTATTGTGAAGAAATTGTGATTGCCCAACTGCCTTGATCTGGGTGTGGCAGTTCACTTTTTCCACTTAAGATACTGTATTCACTAGGAAGCTAAGAAAAATGAATAACTTCCCATTGCCCAAAGCGAATAGCAAAGATTAAAACCTAGGTTGTAAGGGAGTAAGTCTCCAGGGCAAGAACTGCTGCAGCACACAGGGCACGAAGCCTGTCTTCCTCACCCCAGCTGCTCAGACTCTAACCCAGAATGTCTGTGCTGGCTTGCCTGCTGGCTGGAGATCTGTAATACTTCTGTTAGCAATACTTCCGTTATTCATCTAGATGTCAGGTGCTTCAGGAACTGAACCGTGAAGATCTAATGATGAACAGGACAAAAAAGGCACCTCCTAGTCTCTAATTCGCAGTCTTCTTTTATTCTTTGTTGTGGAGTGGGGGAGATTCTTGGCTATTAGGAGTTAAGACTCCTACCCTCATTCGTGCCCCAAGGAGCAGTCACATTTTTTTTTTTTAATGTTCATAGATGTTCTATTTGTAAAGCAAAGAGGTGGTCTTAGATGGAGTCCACAGGGGGCTCTGAAGTATGAACAGTACTACTGAGTTAAGCCCAAGTCACATTCTTTATTTTTGACTCCAAATCATGGGAATGCTACCCATCCCCCAAGTTTTCTGGTCCTGGGACAGATGAATCTTTATGATCAGTTGAGAATTCTAGTTCTGCTGTCCAGTTAATTTTAATTTCCCCATCTAGAAAAGAATCTGGGATTAGGTATAGAAAAGAATGGGAGACAGTGGTGAATTTATTTTTTTATTGAGGTATAATTGACCTCTAACATTATGTTGATTTCAGGTGTACAACATAATGACTTATTTGTACACATTGTGAATGTGTATACACACTGTGAATGTGTATACACATTTGTATACATTATGATAACCACAATTCCTCTAGCTATATTTTGTCTTTTTTCTTATGATTAAGACTTATAAGATCTATTATTTTAGCATCTTAGCAGCTTTCAAATATGCAATACAGTATTAACTATAGTCACCATGCAGTATTACCTCATCATGACATTTTATAACTGTAATTCTGTACCTTTGATCCCTTTCACCCATTTTGCCCACCCCTCAACTACCCACCCTGGCAACCACTGATCTATTCTTTGTTCTGTGAGCTTGATTTTTTCTGTTTCTTAGATTCCAAATATAAATGAAAGAAGAAATCGCAACCCATTCCAGTGTACTTGCCTGGAGAATTCCATGGACAGAGCCTGGCAGGCTAACAGTCTATGGGGTCACAGAGTCAGACATGACTGAGCGACTCTCACTCACTTGCTGATACAGTGTTTGTTTTTCTGTCCCTTATTTCACTTGGTATAATTCCCTTAAGGTCCATGTTGTTGCAAATGGCAGGATTTCCATTTTTGTGACTAAATAATATTCCACTGCGTGTATCTACCACACTCTTCTTTATCCATTCATCTACCAATGGAACTTAGGTTGTTTCCATTTCTTGACTTTTGTAAATAGTGCTGCTACTAACATTGGGGTGCATTTATCAAGTTAGTGTTTTTGTTGTCTTCCGTTAAATCCTAGAACTAGAATTATTGCATAATATGGTAGTTCTATTTTTAATTTTTTGAGAAACCTTCATACTATTTACCATAGCACCTGTACCAGTTTACATTCCCACAGAGTGCACAAGAGCTCCCTTGTCTCTACATCATGCCACATCTGGTCATTTTGACAGTAACGAATTTGACAGGTAAGGTGATTATCTTATTTTGGTTTTAATTTGCATTGCCTTGATGATTAGTGATTTTGATCATTTTTCTTGTGCTTGTCAGTCATCTTTAAGTATGCCTTCTTTGAAAAAATATCCATTGAGATCCTCTGCCCATGTTTAAATTGGAATTTATTTTGGAT
Organism: Neotragus moschatus; assembly: GCA_006410615.1. Classification (NCBI taxonomy): domain Eukaryota; kingdom Metazoa; phylum Chordata; class Mammalia; order Artiodactyla; family Bovidae; genus Neotragus; species Neotragus moschatus. The sequence goes on along the minus strand of SJYA01002789.1, from coordinate 3,642,991 downwards.
ATTACTCCTTACCAGATAAGTGATTTGCAAATATTTTCTGCCATTCAGGGCAGTTCAGTTCAGTTGCTCAGTCGTGTCCAACTCTTTGTGACCCCATGAATTGCAGCACACCAGGCCTCCCTGTCCATCACCAAAAACTGTCAGAGTTCACCCAAACTCATGTGCATTGAGTCAGTGTTGCCATCCAGCCATCTCATTCTCTGTCATCCCCTTCTCCTGCCCCCAATCCCTCCCAGCATCAGGGTCTTTTCCAGTGAGTCAACTCTTCACATGAGGTGGCCAAAGTATTGCAGCCCAAACAAAGTCTGACACTGTTTCCACGATCTTCGTTTTCTGAATGTTGAGCTTTAAGCCAACTTTTTCACTCTCCTCTTTCACTTTCATCAAGAGGCTTTTTAGTTCCTCTTCACTTTCTGCCATAAGGCTGGTGTCATCTGCATATCTGAGGTTATCGATATTTCTCCTGGCAATCTTGATTCCAGCTTATGCTTCATCCAGCCCAGCGTTTCTCATGATGTACTCTGGATATGAGTTAAATAAGTAGGGTGACAATATACAGCCTTGACGTACTCCTTTTCCTATTTGAAACCAGTCTGTTGTTCCATGTCCAGTTCTAACTGTTGCTTCCTGACCTGCATATAGGTCAGGAAGCAGGTCAGGTGGTCTGGTATTCCCATCTCTTTCAGAATTTTCCACAGTTTATTGTGATCCACACAGTCAAAGGCTTTGGCATAGACAATAAAGCAGAAATAGATGTTTTACTGGAACTCTCTTGCTTTTCCGATGAATCCTTATCTGCCTCAAAAGCCTGACATCTTTTTATATTGGTCAGATGTGTCTTTAACGTTATGGACTGAATTGTGCCCCCACCCACCCAAATTTGTATGTTGAAGCCCTAAACCCTAAGGTGCCTTTATTTTGGAGCTAAAGCTTAAAAGGGGAGTGATTAAGGTTAAATGAGGTCATATGGGTTGAGCTCTAATCCTGATGTCATTATAAGAAGAGAGACACCAGGGAATTCCCTGGCAGTCTAGTGGTTAGGACTCTGTGTTTCCACTGAAGGGGGTATGGGTTCAATCCCTAGTCAGAGAACTAAGATCTTGCATGCAGCACAGCATGGTTAAAAAGAGACACCAATGTATACACACAAAGAAAAGGGGCTTTTGAGGACCCTGAGAAAAGGTAGCTATCTGCAGGCTGGGCAGACGGAACTCATCAGAAACCAACAATGTTGGCACCTTGATCTTGGAATTCCAGCCTCCAGAACTGTGAGAAAATACATTTTTTGTTTTTCAGCCACGCAGCTTATGGAATCTGTTTCCCAACCAGGGACTGAACCTGGGTCACAGCAGTGAAAGTGCTGAATCTCCACCACTAGACCACCAGGGGACTCTCAAACTTCTGTTAAGCCTGTGGTATTATGATTTGGCAGCCCTAGCACACTGGTACAAATGACATTCTCCAAATTNACGCAGCTTATGGAATCTGTTTCCCAACCAGGGACTGAACCTGGGTCACAGCAGTGAAAGTGCTGAATCTCCACCACTAGACCACCAGGGGACTCTCAAACTTCTGTTAAGCCTGTGGTATTATGATTTGGCAGCCCTAGCACACTGGTACAAATGACATTCTCCAAATTTTCAGAATCTACTTCCAGAGCTTAATACTTGCTCTAACGTATTTACTTTTTTGTAAATTTTTTTTTTTTTCAGCTGCACTGGGTCTTTGTTGCTGTGTGCAGGTTTTCTCTATTTGCAGAGAGCATGGGCTTACTGTGGTGGCTTCTCTTGTAGTAGAGCACAGGCTCTAGGGCACATGGTCTTCAGCAGTTGCAGCACAAGGGCTCAGCAGCTGCAGCCTGTGGGCTCAGAGCGTGGGGCTCAATAGCTGCGGCATACAGGCCCAGCTGCCCCACAGCATGTGGGGTCCTTCTGGACCAGAGACTGAACTTGTGTCCCCTGCGTTGCAAGGCAGATTCTTAAAACTAGCGGACTACCAGGGACACTGCTTTGTTTTCTTAAAAACATTTATTGACTTATTTATTTGGCTGCACTGGTTCTTAGTTGGAGCACACAGGATCTTTAATATTTGTTATGGCATGCTGGATCTTTAGCTGTGGCATGCAAACTGCTAGTTGCATATGGGGTCTAGTTCCCTGACCAGGGATCAAACCTGGACCCCCTGAATAGGGAGCTCAGCTTAGCCACCAGACCACCAGGAAAGTTCCAGTAACATGATAGTTTTAGAATTAAAATGCTGGGCAGAAAGCTAATCATAAATAAAAGCATGACCACCACTGTGGAGAGCTAAGGCTGGCAGAATCGTCATCACTTTTGTTCTGAACAAACTTTCTAAATGTAGGAAAATTATGTGAAATTGGGCCAAATGAACTTGCCTTTTCAAAACACAAAGATGGACTCCACTTTCTGCTAAGGACAAGCGCCCTGGCATCTGAACAAACAGGAGAAACTGCACTGTTAGCTAGCAAAACTTAGCGAAGAATGGCTAGGCTTAAACCATTTTCCCAAATACTATGATTATAAAAATGACTGTAATAAGACCTAATCTTACTAAACTTTCCTTATAAGCCTGCAAAGTTGCTCCCATTTTCAGATCATAAAACAGAAGCACAGGAAGGTGCTTATCCATAACTTATCCATAGTCATATAACTGCTATATAGTAGAATCAGATTTGAACATGGGTCTGAATACAAACCCACCCTATTGCTACACTGTATTACCTTCCATCAGCTGATGGGTAAATGTAATTTTTAAAAAATGCTAGGACATACAAACATAATATCCTTCTTGAGGGGATACAATTGGAATTTCACATCACCTATATAGTACTTCCTTATCCATGAGGGGGATTCATTTCAGGACCCCTAGTGGATTCCTCAAACTGCAGATAGTACCAAACCCTGTAAAAACTGTTTTTTCCTATACATACCTACGATAAAGTTTAATTTATAAATTAGGCATAGTAACAACAATATACTATAAGTTATGTGATCATGGTCTCCTTCTCCCTTAAAATTACTGTACTAATTTAATGCCTTTTCCATCTTAACTAAGCACTAATCTCTCACTGTGGCTTAAACTTTTGCAGTTTGAGATTCAACAGCAAAACTAGCACACAATTTTTTTCCTTCTTCACAGTATCACGGATTGAAGAGTTCTTAGTCTAGCTCTTAGCTACCTCGGCACAGGACATTTTTTTCTTTCCTTAAAAGGAAGCACTTTATAGGTTCTCTTTGACATATGCAAACTGGCGGTAATACTACTCTGGCACTTTGGTGATATTATTATAAGTAGAATTTCTTGAACACAGGCACCATGATACCATGACCATCAATCTGACAACTAAGACAGCTTCTAAGTGACTAATGGGATGGAGAGGGCAGGTGAGAGATTTCACCACACTATTCAGAACAGTGTTCAATTTAAAACTTACGTTATTTCTGAAATGTTTCATTTAATATTTTCAGGCTGTGGTTGACAATGAGTAACAAACTGCAGAAAGCAAAACTGCATATAAAGGGTGGGGTGGGGGATACTACTGTATTCTTGTCAAAAATGTTTAACTGGATTTAAAAAAGAAAAATACTAATTGGTTGCATCGGGTCTTAGCAGCAGCATGTGGGATCTTTCGCTGTGGCCCAAGAGTCCATGGGGCTCAACTTAGTCTAGTTGCTCCATGTCGTGCTGGATCTTAACCCCCCACGTCCCTTGCACTGATTACAAGGTGGATTCTTAACCACTGGACCACTAGGGAAGTCCTGTTTAACTAGATTTTAATGAACAACCAGGAAGATGCAGATGCAGGACATTCTGTTCTACCCCAATTGGCCTGGACTCTTTAGAAAAATGAATTGTATGTATTTTATGCCAAAGTTCTTGAAGCATATTAATGGTACGGTGTTTACTTAGGAGAAATTTCTCTTAGATGTTGCTTAAGTATTCAGGGTTAAAGTGTTATGTCTGCAACTCACTTTCAAATGACTGAGGGAAAAGTGTACATAAAAACAAATGTAGCAAACCATTAACTGCTCTGAAAATTTTCAAAACAGAAAGTAGGGAAAGAAAAAGCTAGAGATCCCATTCTGTTAGGATAGAAGCCCTACCTATCGTCAAGTTGTGTCTCTCCTATTCTAGCACCATCTAAAAGACGACCATAAATACTGTTAATTTATTTCACATCTCTACTTCTTAAAAAAAGGGGGAAAGAAGATCTTTTTTATTAAACCTCATCAAAACTGATTTCAATTTTTTCCTTCTTTTTGGCTGCACTGCACAGCATGCAGGATCTTAGTTCCTTGACTGAGGAGACCAGAGATTGAATCTGTGCCCTCTGCAGTGGAAGCACAGAGTCTTAACCGCTGGACCACCAGGGAAGTTTCCCCAAACTGATTTTACTAACGTTTTCTTACATGGCTTTAGGAGAGAAGACATCAAAATTTCAACCTAATATTAATCCAGTTCACCTGATGAAGCAGTCAAACTGGCTGTACTAGAAGCCACTCAAACCTATAACCTCTTTATCCAGCAGCTGGCTTCCAGTATTGTGGGGCACCTGAAGTAAGACAAAGCTTCCGGTCAGTGATAAAGAATCTGCCTGCCAATGCAGGACACTCAGGTTTGACCCCTGGGTCAGGAAGATTCCCTAGAGAAGGAAATGGCAACCCAGTCCAGTATTCTGGCCTAGGAAATCCCATGGACAGAGGAGCCTGATGAACTACAGTCCATGGTGTCACAAGAGTGTCAGACACAACGGAGTGACTAAACAACAAAGACAAGACTGTGTATTTTATTCTCTCAAGAAGTAAAGCCATTTACTCAGTTCTTTAAGCAGAAAGCCTCCACATCTACCACAGCAGATTCTGTGGTGTCCAAGGCTAATACTGTACTGCTAGGGAAGAACAGGTAGGGAAGACTAGGAGCACTAAGGGGCTGGCTTCTACAGAGCACATCCTAAAGATTATCTCAATGACTACTTTAAAAACTTTATTTCACTCATTTTTGGAAAGGTATACAATTTGATCTGTACCCACAGACAACTAACCCTCTAAGCCCAGAGTACTTGCTGGCCCTGTCAACAAGAAAATTCTACATTGGACTTCCCCAGTAGTTCAGTGGTTAAGAATCTACCTGCTAGGGTATGGGACACAGGTTTGATCCCTGGCCTGGGACCACCCTACATGCTGTGGAGCAATTAAGCCCATGCACCACAACTACTGAGCCAGCATGCTACAACTACTAAAGCCTGTGCTCCACAAGAGAAAAGCCTCTTGCTCCAACTAGAGAAATCCCGCATGCTGCAACGAAGACCTTACACACCCAAATAAATAGTTTTTAAAAAAGAAAATTCTATATAAAATTACCTTTAAAAAATTTTTTAGCTAATTTATCAGCAAGTGCACCCATATATGTTAATGTAGCTGACTCATGTTGGATGGTTTCCAGAGAACTGAAGCCGTTCTCTCAGCATATAATGTGGCAACCAAACAGTGAAACCAATGACCCTATAATAGTATTTTTTCCCCTGCCTTTCAATGCAAACACATGAAATACCTAATTTCAGTTCAAACTCATTTCCCTTTTATTAAAGTCCAAGTTACAATACATGGTTTGGTACTCAACAAAGGAAAACTTGTTTGAATAAGGTAATATGTTATCATCAGTATTTCCAGGTGACTGTTTATAATCAAGTAGCATTATCAATAAGTCCTTGAGAAGCCCATCTGTAAGAGAAAACATGAAAAATTAGCTGGGAAATAAAGAAAGAAATCTTACTAAAAATAACCTCTCGAGCAACAGCCCAAGGAAATCACTGCCTCTGTGTAGTCTCTTCTGCTCTTTCTTATCCTGCCTGAAATCAACACACCAGGTACTAGCTGTTTGGCTTTTTGGTTGTTATCCACCTGGTAATTATTGAAGTAGTATTCTTTTCTAATCAGAAAAGTATTGGGGAGCTGCCCTCTTAAAATTTTTAAGTAAAAGAAATACAGTGTTACTGTAGCTAGAAAATATCCTTTTCACATTTCATAAAGATGTGCTATCTGGCTTCAGGGAGGAGAAAGAGACAGTGGTGATACAGAGATGGACAAAGATAAATTAAGACTCTTCTTTCAAAGCAAGCTGTAAAAAGAGATCTCAAAATTGAATTCAAAACCTCAGGCATTTTCTGCTCAGTTTGTGGTAGGAAGATTGAAGGCAGGTATTCTTTGAGTTTAAGATTTTTAGTGTGGAATTAGGTGTTCACTAATTACTTTGCCAACAAAGGTCCGTCTAGTCAAGGCTATGGTTTTTCCAGTGGTCATGTATGGATGTGAGACTTGGACTGTGAAGAAAGCTGAGCACCGAAGAATTGATGGTTTTGAACTGTGGTGTTGGAGAAGACTCTTGAGAGTCCCTTGGACTGCAAGGAGATCCAACCAGTCCATTCTGAAGGAGATCAGCCCTGGGATTTCTTTGGAGGGAATGATGCTTAAGCTGAAACTCCAGTACTTTTGCCACCTCATGCCAAGAGTTGACTCATTGGAAAAGACTCTGATGCTGGGAGGGATTGGGGGCAGGAGAAGGGGATGACAGAGGATGAGATGGCTGGATGGCATCACCGACTCAATGGATATGAGTTTGCATGAACTCCGGGAGTTGGTGATGGACAGGGAGGCCTGGCGTGCTGAGATTCATGGGGTCGCAAAGAGCTGGACACGACTGAGCAACTGAACTGAACTGAACTGAATGGTACTCTAACCATGCTCACTGGTTCTTTATCTTGTGAGGACCAGATACTAGCTTTTTAAATAATCTTGGGTCCACTTTTACTGAAACTTTCATAAGTTAGCTTAGTTCCACCTTTTAAAAATTAACTTCTTACTCTTAGGAAGCAAACCTTCCATTTAAGCCTCATTATTTACATCTGAGAAATAAGACTATGGCCTTAGTAAATGCTTTAGTACTGCAATGCCTACAAAGGATGTGTGGCATAGTAAAAACAATGGACTCTGGAGCCAGACTGCCTTGGTTTAAATGTGGGTTCCTCTACTACTTGTATGACTTTGGATAAGGTACCTCATTTTTCTCATTAGTAAAACAGTAAAATGGGAATAAGCATAATAGTAAGTACTTCATAGGACTGTTCATGAGGATTCAATGAGTTTATAAAGCATATAAAACAGCACCTCATACATAATAAGTTATATACAATGTATGTGTTTGTTAAATAAAATAAATAGAAGCATTATTACTTATGTATTTTTTTATGTTTTACAAAGGATTTTCTGGGTACTGATCACTACTCGGCAATCTTGTGACTGGTTTTATTACCTAGTCTGTATTTTCCACAAGGTATCATGTTTGTATTATCAATGAATATTACCTATTATATTTCAACTTAGACATACAAAAACAGAAGCATCAAATTAATAAAACCCTGATGTTAAAAATAAAGATGTATAAAAGCATCATGATGAATACCTGGTATGTAATAGATTACCTTAATTGAGGAGAGGTTAAAGAGCTGGAATTAGGAAAAAGGTACGGAGAGGGCTTCAACTCTATGTGAAACCTCTCATTACTTGGGAGAGAGTGAGAAACTAAAGCAAATATGCCAAAAATATCTCAAAATTTGGGTATGGTTACATTTATTCCCTATGCTATTCTTTACCCTTGAAATATTTTATATTATATAGATTTTAAAGTAGATTTTTAAACTTGCCTTTATACCAGTAAAAGAACAATTATAACAACTAGAAACAATTCTAGCTCTTTAATCATCACAGGTACTCTCTAAGCTCACAGCCTCTAACAAAGCCCTGAAAAGGTCTTTCTCTGAGAATACTGTAATGCCACTCACTCACCCCTCCCTGGATCCTTTCTTGCCTTATTCAGGTATACCTTACCCATGGGGTTTACACTTTATCAAGGCCCAGTTCCTCTGGAGTGGAGATTCCCAGTTCATTCAAAGTTGGTCTAAGTTCCTGGATGACATAGGGATAGATTTCCTTATGAGGTCCTGCTTTGTCCTGATGGCAAAGAAAATACTCACATTTAGCTCCGAAAAGCTGTCTCTATTAACAAAATGAAGCTGAAAATGCTTTCAGCCATATGCAGAGGCTAGCAGCAGAGAATACAAGTCACCCACTTTTAAGTTAACATATTCGTTCAAAAGAGAGAGCAACTTACATAGGCACTATTCAAGGTAGACTGCTAAGACACCTGGAGGCTAAGACTACTAAATCCAGGGGGAAAGAAACATTTTAAAGCCTTGAGTTGCTGGAAAGGAAGGTGGTGATGACAGAATTTTGTGATGGCAATTAAATGTGCCCAGCAGGCAACAGGAATAATTAAGTTAACATGAAAAAAGTTTCTTAATTTGCCTCAATTTGAGACCCTAACTGAATTAACTACTGGTGCTGAATGGATTGATAGCCCACAGAACCCTTAATTATCTTACCCATTTTAGATAAAGTATTGTCATACTTTCCCTCTTACAGACCTTGCATTTCTTTCCTATAGAATATAAAAATCTTTTCATGGAGAGCTACACGTAGAGAATACTTATTTCCAAGGCAAGAGAGCTCTGAGGAATACTTACCATAATATACAATTATACCTATATTGTCACAACATTCTTCAGAGACAAATATTAGAAGGTCAAATAGAGTATGACAGTGTCAAGTTATTATATTATTCTTCTATCTAATAAATTCTAGGTCTCCTTAAGTGTATTTTTTTAATTAAAAAATTCTTATTTAAAATTCAATGCATTAGGTTGTTCATTATAGAAAAATTAAAAACTATAATCAAATGAGAGGAAAGTAAATATCCTTACATTTTTAATCATTCTCTCTATACTTTTTAATAAAAAGGGGATAGACCACAAAAAATTATTTCATAATTTCCTTCAATTAATATAACATGAATATCTTAAATGTTAAATACACTTCTACAGCATTAATAATAATCTCCTCTGAGAAGTCCCATTTTAAGAAGCCACTGGCAACACTTAATTTCATATCACAAGCAGCACAAAGATAAACTGCAATTTTTTTTTGCAATTCTTAATTATTTCCTTAAGATAAATTCTCAAATGAGATTGCTGAAATTCTAACAAAATTAATTCCTGAATAAATTCTCCCAAATACTCTCCAAAGAGAATATAACCACAATGTACATTCCCTCTAACTATATAAAAACTAATTTCAGATATTTTAACAAATTCAAAAATACAGAATACGCTAATACCTAATCAATAGCCCACCTACTTCCAGAACAACCTTAGTATTGTTATTTCACTGACCTTAACAACCTCTAGGATGCGAACTGCACTAGCAAAATCATTTAAACGTCTGCATGCCCGCAAAGCAGCATCAATGATTTTGGGCTCTGGAACCAGGTCATAGCCAACAAGTGTGTTCATCCCTGTCAAATTAAAAAGAGGGGTCGTATCAATCTGGAATATCCTCACTTAAACTACAATTTACTTATCTATATTTTTTTTTATTGAACCATAGACATGTGATCTTATCTGTTTCATCTGCTTTTTTTTTTTTGCTCTACCACATGGCACGCAGAACTTCCCTTCCATGGATCAAACCTATGCTTCTTTCAGTGGAAGCGTGGAGTCTTAACCACTGGACCACCAAGTCCGTCCCTGGGCCCCTATTATCTCTGCTACTGCTGCTAAGTCGCTTCAGTCGTGTCCGACTCTGTGGAACCTCATAGACGGCAGTCCACCAGACTCCTCTGCCCCTGGGATTCTCCAGGCAAGAATAATGGAGTGGGTTGCCATTTCCTTCTCCAACGCATGTAGGCATGCTAAGTCGCTTCAGTCGTGTCTNTGATGTTAAAAATAAAGATGTATAAAAGCATCATGATGAATACCTGGTATGTAATAGATTACCTTAATTGAGGAGAGGTTAAAGAGCTGGAATTAGGAAAAAGGTACGGAGAGGGCTTCAACTCTATGTGAAACCTCTCATTACTTGGGAGAGAGTGAGAAACTAAAGCAAATATGCCAAAAATATCTCAAAATTTGGGTATGGTTACATTTATTCCCTATGCTATTCTTTACCCTTGAAATATTTTATATTATATAGATTTTAAAGTAGATTTTTAAACTTGCCTTTATACCAGTAAAAGAACAATTATAACAACTAGAAACAATTCTAGCTCTTTAATCATCACAGGTACTCTCTAAGCTCACAGCCTCTAACAAAGCCCTGAAAAGGTCTTTCTCTGAGAATACTGTAATGCCACTCACTCACCCCTCCCTGGATCCTTTCTTGCCTTATTCAGGTATACCTTACCCATGGGGTTTACACTTTATCAAGGCCCAGTTCCTCTGGAGTGGAGATTCCCAGTTCATTCAAAGTTGGTCTAAGTTCCTGGATGACATAGGGATAGATTTCCTTATGAGGTCCTGCTTTGTCCTGATGGCAAAGAAAATACTCACATTTAGCTCCGAAAAGCTGTCTCTATTAACAAAATGAAGCTGAAAATGCTTTCAGCCATATGCAGAGGCTAGCAGCAGAGAATACAAGTCACCCACTTTTAAGTTAACATATTCGTTCAAAAGAGAGAGCAACTTACATAGGCACTATTCAAGGTAGACTGCTAAGACACCTGGAGGCTAAGACTACTAAATCCAGGGGGAAAGAAACATTTTAAAGCCTTGAGTTGCTGGAAAGGAAGGTGGTGATGACAGAATTTTGTGATGGCAATTAAATGTGCCCAGCAGGCAACAGGAATAATTAAGTTAACATGAAAAAAGTTTCTTAATTTGCCTCAATTTGAGACCCTAACTGAATTAACTACTGGTGCTGAATGGATTGATAGCCCACAGAACCCTTAATTATCTTACCCATTTTAGATAAAGTATTGTCATACTTTCCCTCTTACAGACCTTGCATTTCTTTCCTATAGAATATAAAAATCTTTTCATGGAGAGCTACACGTAGAGAATACTTATTTCCAAGGCAAGAGAGCTCTGAGGAATACTTACCATAATATACAATTATACCTATATTGTCACAACATTCTTCAGAGACAAATATTAGAAGGTCAAATAGAGTATGACAGTGTCAAGTTATTATATTATTCTTCTATCTAATAAATTCTAGGTCTCCTTAAGTGTATTTTTTTAATTAAAAAATTCTTATTTAAAATTCAATGCATTAGGTTGTTCATTATAGAAAAATTAAAAACTATAATCAAATGAGAGGAAAGTAAATATCCTTACATTTTTAATCATTCTCTCTATACTTTTTAATAAAAAGGGGATAGACCACAAAAAATTATTTCATAATTTCCTTCAATTAATATAACATGAATATCTTAAATGTTAAATACACTTCTACAGCATTAATAATAATCTCCTCTGAGAAGTCCCATTTTAAGAAGCCACTGGCAACACTTAATTTCATATCACAAGCAGCACAAAGATAAACTGCAATTTTTTTTTGCAATTCTTAATTATTTCCTTAAGATAAATTCTCAAATGAGATTGCTGAAATTCTAACAAAATTAATTCCTGAATAAATTCTCCCAAATACTCTCCAAAGAGAATATAACCACAATGTACATTCCCTCTAACTATATAAAAACTAATTTCAGATATTTTAACAAATTCAAAAATACAGAATACGCTAATACCTAATCAATAGCCCACCTACTTCCAGAACAACCTTAGTATTGTTATTTCACTGACCTTAACAACCTCTAGGATGCGAACTGCACTAGCAAAATCATTTAAACGTCTGCATGCCCGCAAAGCAGCATCAATGATTTTGGGCTCTGGAACCAGGTCATAGCCAACAAGTGTGTTCATCCCTGTCAAATTAAAAAGAGGGGTCGTATCAATCTGGAATATCCTCACTTAAACTACAATTTACTTATCTATATTTTTTTTTATTGAACCATAGACATGTGATCTTATCTGTTTCATCTGCTTTTTTTTTTTTGCTCTACCACATGGCACGCAGAACTTCCCTTCCATGGATCAAACCTATGCTTCTTTCAGTGGAAGCGTGGAGTCTTAACCACTGGACCACCAAGTCCGTCCCTGGGCCCCTATTATCTCTGCTACTGCTGCTAAGTCGCTTCAGTCGTGTCCGACTCTGTGGAACCTCATAGACGGCAGTCCACCAGACTCCTCTGCCCCTGGGATTCTCCAGGCAAGAATAATGGAGTGGGTTGCCATTTCCTTCTCCAACGCATGTAGGCATGCTAAGTCGCTTCAGTCGTGTCTGACTCTGTGCGACCCCATGAACAGCAGCCCACCAGGCTCCTCTGTCCACGGGATTCTCTAGGCAAGAATACTGGAGTGGGGTGCCACTGCCTTCTGTTATCTCTAAAATGAGATAACTGGGAATTCCCTGGTGGTCCAATGGTTAGAACTTGGCATTTCCACTGCCTGGGGCCTAGGTTTGATCCTTGATTAGAGAACAAATATCCTATGAACTACATAATACAACCAAGAAAATAATAACCTTGAGAGTAATCTTAAATGCAAACACTATTTTCAAAATTAGCTGGTTTCTTTTCAAACAAGACGGTCATTTTCAACTCATATCTTTAACTCTTAGTACAATGTATGTACTTCGACTGCTTTAAAATAAATCTGACTGAAAAATAATCTAGCAACAACCAGGAAGTGCTTAAGGAGAAAGTAATGAAGCCCAAATGAGGACTTTAAGGCGATACAGAGAACCATTAGTGCAGAGTCATAAACATTCAACCAGAAAATACTGGGCATGATTACTTTTGGCTCTGCACAAAATGACACATCATAAAATTTAAGATTCTCTTAATGGGAATGCAGAACTGTTGTTTTCATTACTTCTACTCAAGATTATCCAATAAGAATTTCCCTAGTTGCAGCAAAATGGAGTTATTACATGCCTGTGGAGACGTGTAAAGCACTCAGGTTTCTGTCTTTTATTAATTTTAAAATATTAAAGGACACCAGTGACTACAATGCTAGAATATAGTCATAGAATGAACTCTTCATCTGAGATAAACCACATACACTTAAAATTATCTCTCAGTCTACTAGCTTGGTTATTAATGCTATTTACTCATGTTAAATGCATATTTACAAATTTAGGATAAACAAGTTCTAGCTTATTCTGATAGGACACTTACTCAGGACAAGACAAATAAATCATAACCGAGAATAAAAATAACAAAAATCCAAAACTATTACCAACAGGGGAAGAAAACCAAACAACTACTAACATAAATTATCTATTTATTAAGAGTTACACAATTGCTAAATCTTGTTCACCTTGGCCTATCTCTATAGCAGTAATGATTTTGTTCCTTAGGAGACATTTTTGGTTGTCATGACTGGGGGTTTGTGGGGGTGTTAGCATCTAGTGGGTAGAAACCAAGGATGCTGCTAAACATCCTACAATGCAAAGGACAGCCCCTGCAACAAAGAGCTGTCTGTCTGGCCCAAAACATCAACTGTGTCTCCTTCAAAACCCTGCTTTACAGGAAACACTTACTCTGGAAACTATAAACTTTCCTAACTGCAAGATGCATGTCAATACCCAGTCTACATGATACATGTTTTCAAAATACAGCTGGCCCTTGAAGATGGATTTGAACTCTATGTGTCCACTTACACAGAGATTTTTTTCATAAACACTACATGATCTGAATCCATATATGGAGAACCTTGGACTCAGAACTGTGGATCAGGAGGGCCAACTGTAAAGTTGTATATGGATTTTCTCTGCGCAAGTGGGCGTCAATGTCCCTAACTCCCAAGTTTTTCAAGGGTTAACTGAGTTACTTTTAACAGAGTAGAAGACTGCACAGCATTTCATAATTCTGTATTAAAATAGACACATATGCCTGTGTTCCAATTACCTTTACGCAACTCCCAAGCATCAATATCTGGCTTATTGAAGTATGTCACCCAGCGAGCATCAAACTCCTCGTCTGTCTCATGTGACCCATGGGAGTAGCAGCGAAGTGACTGGACAGCTACAGGGGAGGAAGAACAGTAACTTCAATGTACAGAAGCAGGACTTGACTGGTTTTTTCCTTTTTTGGATTTGTCTTAAAATATACACAACACAAAATTACTATCTTAACCATTTCTAAATGTACAGTTCAGTGGTATTACATTCACTCAATGCTTAGGTTTTGAATCAGCTCAGCATGAAAAATTATTCACCAGGTCAAATGAAATAAATCTTATGTACTGATTTGAAAAAAAAATCTTAAAAAACTAAGCACTAAGAGGGACTTCCCTGGTGGTCCAGTGGTTAAGGCTCTGAGCTCCCAGTGCAGGGGGCCTAGGTTTGATCTCTGGTCAGGGAACTAGATCCCATATGCCACAACTAAGAACCTGCATGCAGCAATGAAGATCCTGCGTACTGCAACTAAGACCCAGCACAGCCCCCTCCCCCCACCAAAAATTAAGCACAGAAAAGTAAAACAAAAAGTACTACAGATGTATGTTTATGCTTTTCTCACTTATGTGTAATGCTGGTGTGTAACTGTTAACAGCAGTTATCTTTGGAAAGAAAAATTTTCTTTATACACTTATTTTTATGATAAACAGTATTAATTCCTAATTTAAAATAATGTTCATTCTTGGGAATGCCCTGGTGGTCCAATGCTTATGACTCTGTGCTTCAACTGCCCAGGGCCTGGGTTCAAGCCCTGACTGGGGAACTAAGATCCCTTAAGTTGCACAGCCAAGAAGTAAGTAAAATGATGTCCATTCTATGTTTTTTTTTGGCTGTGCCATGTGGCATGTGGGATCTTAGTTTCCAGATCAGGGAGGAACCTGTGCCCCTTTCAGTGGAATCACAGAGCCCTAACCACTGGACTGTCAGGGATTTCCCTCCATTCTAGTTATTAAGCAAATTTCTAACATATATTTTCTTAATTTAAAAAGTCACATTGAGAAGCAATGCACCACATGTGAAGAGTACCCCCCACTGACACAACTAGAAAGACAGCTAGAAGCAGTGAAGACCCAGAGCAGCTAACAATTAAAAAAAAAAAAAAAAAAGTTCACTTACACTCAGTGAAAAAAGTTTTATTAGATTTCTAAGGAGTGAGATTTTTAAATATAAAACTATCAAGAAAACAAGGACACCCTCAGCAGTCTGCTTCCAATCAATATACCCTTTTCCAGTTAAAAAAAAGCCTTTCATTTTCAGTTTCTGCTTGTAACTGGACAGTGAAAGGGAGTTAAGAAATCTAAATTCCTTCTGGATAGCCTCTGAATGGGGCAGGTGGGAGAAGGAATTTTTACCTTTGGGTTTTAGGAGGCAGTAGAGCCTAGTGGTCAGATACTTCTAGGCTCTTCACGCTCTTGTTGTTAATTAACTCAGGTTTTATATTCCTTATCTGTAAAATGCAGATACCACTACCTTAGCAGAGTATGATGATTAAAAATGAAAGCCAGGTTAACATTTTGCCTAGGGCTTAGTAACCTTGTAGGTATGTACTCAATGTAGCTTTAAATTAATCCTTATCTAGAAGTGTCTTAATTGATCTATTTATAGAAATCATAATTCATAGAAATAAAACATTCTTCAAATTGCACTTCTTATTATATGAATTATAAGAGCTTGGTATAATTTCTAGTTATTTTTAAAGGCTTAACATATCAAAAACAACCTTTCAGCCCACCATCACCCAAAATTTGTAAATCATCTTTTTCAAAAACTAAAGTTATCCTTAACTGAATAAAGTGCAAGTATATAATTGAAGTATAAACTGTTAAGCAGTTCCTTATCAAGTTAAATATACACCTACCAAACACAGTAATTCCACTTCTAAGTATTTACTCAAGAAAAATGAAGTATATAATTCTCTCCCTGCTGCTGCTGCTGCTAAGTCGCTTCAGTCGTGTCCAACTCTGTGCGACCCCATAGACAGCAGCCCACCAGACTCCCCCGTCCCTGGGATTCTCCAGGCAAGAATCATCCAGTAAATTGTTTCGTGATAACGAATTTCTTTTGCTCACTGCTGGGCATGGATTTTCACTAGATGACTGTGGTTTTGTTTTCTAACTGTGAAAAAGGTGACCAACAAATTCAAATCCTAGTCAGGGAGATCAATGGATCGCCTTCAATGATTTGTTCACCTTCCTTCTGAGAGTCCCAAATTACAAACTGGTTGTATTAAAAAAAAAAACAAAGACAATGCATAAGACAGCTGTTTAGAAAACCAAGCAAGCACTGGGAACACACACAGATCCCAGGTTGAGGACAACACACTTTCCCAATGGTTTACATTATATTCCTTATTCCAGTCATAAGTAAAGCAGGATCTATTCTTCTAGTTATGGACATGCTTAGGTAAATTATATCCCTCACACCACCCCAATGTACAGCATTTCCACCTAGTTTTGAGGCTTGTATGGTAAACTATTGTGGAAAACAATTACTTGGTGTTTTTATATAAAGGTTCCACAGTAGAAAAAGGGAAGCATCTGTAAAGAAAAAAAAAAAAAAAAAAACTGGGACATTTCTAGGGCTACAATATAAAAATCTATTCTAACACTGCTTTTTGGCATTCCGTTAAGCAAGTTTGTTTTTTTTTAAGCAAACATATTTAGAAAAACTGGCTCATTAATTCCCTTCAATATCTAAACAGCTCAGACAAAGCTCAAAGAACAGGCATTTTGGTGGAAGTGATTCTAAGACATAATGGAAAAGAACTGACTAATGTAAAGGGTACATAAACAAGCTCAAAGACAGCTATACAGAAGTACAAGGTTTAGGGGCCCAAAAACTGGAAATCTATAAATGTGGGAGTGGTGCAGAAAAGGTTGGAAGGTAATTAAAAAACGCTACTTAAATTTAGCCCTCCACCAAGAAAGAGAAAGCAGAAACTCCTCCC
Organism: Neotragus moschatus; assembly: GCA_006410615.1. Classification (NCBI taxonomy): domain Eukaryota; kingdom Metazoa; phylum Chordata; class Mammalia; order Artiodactyla; family Bovidae; genus Neotragus; species Neotragus moschatus. Next base: position 3,626,113 of record SJYA01002789.1, on the reverse strand, counting down.
ATCTTTTCATAGCCTATCAGGGTAAGGAATAGGGGTGAGGACTGTGTAACTTTTAAGGATTGGCTGAAGAATCTAGCAATTATTCAAAATATTTAATTATCTAATTCAGTAGTTATTAGAAAACAATTCTGTTACAAGGTGGAGGCTGAAGTGAGACAAAATAGGAAGTTTGGGTTGCTACTTATTTACAGCAAACTTGAAGCTTCCCAGGTTAACCCCTCCAGAGCTTTCATTCTTGGATAGCCTCATCCAAGAATCTTAAGCCTTTCTGACTTTTAACTGCATGAAATTTCTTCAGTCTCATAATGATAATAAACCTCACCTATAATATGCAAAAATGAAAGGCACTATAAAAATAAAGCAAGTATGTTTCAAGCATTTGTGCCAGGAAAGGTGCTGAGAGTTAACATTATCTCATTTAAACCTCACAACTATTATATAGTATCCCAGTTTCAGACTTAGGCAACTGACTCTTAGGGTTTAACTAACATGTCCAAGGTTACACAGCTAGAAAGTAGTTGACATGAATGTAACCATGACTGCCTCCTCGTGGCAAATATTTAGGTTTATGGGACAACACCTAAAATAAAGTTTTTTGTATATGAATTATGCTTAAGAGGGCAGCTAGAATGATTGGAGATAAATCACTGTCTAATCTTAGCAAAAGTTTGAGTTCATACATTTAAATATGCATGCTTAGGGGCCAAATTTCATTATGTAGCATATACTACCGTCATGGGCCGAAATCACAGTGCAGTTAAAATAATTAAAACTGCTAGACACAAAGTCTCCAGGAACAGACAACCGGAAGGCAGAAAGAGAGACAGGAATCAACAGAACATCTTATACTCCGCAATCAGGCTTCTAACCGGAAGCAAAAACATAAAGCTTCCTCATATAGGCAGAACCCCCTATTTCTGGGTCTGTGATATCCAATTTCTGAAACAAGAGTTTTATCATAAGATCAAGTCAGTCCCTCTTCCAGGCCTCAGGAAATAACTACACACGTCCATCTATCGTAAAAGTTTAAGAATTAGAACACGGCACGGCAGTCTAAAAATACTAGAGTGGTGTGGTTAAGTGACGGACAAAACGCTAACCGAGATACGTCTGATAAAAAGACTATAACTGTCGCACACGGAAGTATAACGTGTTCTTGCAAGACGCTGGGGGCAGCGGTGCCGGGGACCCCGGAGGGATCACCCCCGCCCCTACCCTGAGTTCAATGTCACCTTCGCCGAAGCGCTGCAGGCCGGCGGTGGCCACTCCTAGTCAGGTGGCCGCAGGGTCAGCGCCGGGGCACGGTCACGGCCTGGGGACCGAAGGGGTCCGGTGGGCACGGGAGGTGCGCTGCGCCCCCTCCTTGGCGCCCACAGCAGGTCCACATTTGATCGGTCCGCAGTGCCCACGCCAGGAAGTCGCGCCGAGGGGGGCCTCGGGGGCGCGCCCTCGAGTCCTCCACAACTCGAGGCGGCGGCAAGAACGGCAAGCGGTCACCAGGTTCGGCCGCCCGCCCGCAAGGCAGGAGCTAGGCCTCTGGGACAGCCTGCCATCGCGTGGCGGCGGGGGCCCAGGTCACCGCAAGGACACGCGGGCGCGGACAGCGGCAGGCGGGAGCCTTACCGGCGGCTTGGCCGGGGGCCGGAGTGGGGTGCAGGAGGCTTCGAGGGCTGGCCCGGGCGACTGCGGCTGCAGCTACAGAGCAGCGGCGGACAGCGGCGCCTAGCATGACGGCGATGGCGGCTCACAGGTTAAGGCTAAAGAGAAGCCGGGTGTGAGCCCACGACCGCTCGGGAGCTCGTGGGGGCC
>SJYA01002789.1:3555993-3621849 GCA_006410615.1 Neotragus moschatus | reverse complement strand
GGGTTGATTAAGTTTGCAAGATTTTTGGGGGGGGCGGGGGGAGTGCTTCTGGTCTTAGTTGTGTCACGTGGGGTCTTCCGTTTCCACATGCAGGATCTTTTGTTGGCCAGGTAGAGGATGTTCTAGTGGGACTCCCGTCTCCAGGGTTCGTGGGCTCAGTAGTTGTGGCGCTGGGGACTTAGTTGCTCTGTAGCATGTGGTATCTTAGCTCCCCAACCAAGGATTGAACCCTCATCCTCTGCAAGGCGGATTCTTAACCATTGGGCCATCAGGGAAGTCCCCAGTGCCAAGATTTTTAACATCTAATTTGGCCTCATTAACTGCATTCTGACCTTGAGTTCCTCAGCAGCAGGACCACTTTCACCAGGCGTGAATTACCTAGCTGCCATGCAATGTTAATGAGACAAGTCTCTTGTCTTGTTATCCCTCATTCTCTATCCCTGGAACTACTGAGGAAAGAAAAGATGGGGATTCAGGCTTTGCTTCCTGACTCTAGACGATCTCTAGGGTTTCAGCAGATAACTCTTTTCTGCTTCCTCCCTAGCAGTATGGACCTAAGGGGTATGAACCTGGCTGGGAAAATGATTGAAAAGCTTTTTCGAAAGCACTGTCCTCATTTTATCCCTCCAAAATATTGAAAAGACACCTGGGGAAGATATGACCTCTTTGATTTCAATTAATATTCATTAAATTGCCAAGCACTGGAAGCCCAGGAGATGGCAGGGCTCTCATGATTAAGAAAGCACTGAAAGGGACTTCCCTGGTGGCCCAATGGTTAAGAATCCACCTGCCGATTCAGGGGATATGGATTTGATCCCTCCTCTGGGAAGATCCCACATGCTGAGGAGCAACTAAGCCGGTGGGCCACAACTACTGGGACCCCAGTGCTTAGAGCCAGTGCTCTGCAACAAGAGAAGCCACTGCAATGAGAAGCTCAAGCACCGCAAGGAAAAGTAGCCCCTATTTGCCTCAACTAGAGAAAGCTGGTGGGTGACAATGAAGACCCAGTGCAGGCAAAAGTATAAATAAATAAATATATTTTTAAAATAAAAAGGACTGGAAAAAATCTAGAAAGAGGTGGGTATATGTGTATGTGTAACTGATTCACTTTGCTGTGTAGCAGAAGGTAACAACATTGTAAATCAATTACAATTAAAATTTTTTTTAAAAAGATAAAAACTTGAGAAAGCAATGCGTTGGGAGTTCCCTGGCAGTCCAGTGGTTAAGATTCAGCGCTTTCACTGCTGTGGCCTGGGTTCAGTCCCTGGTCAGGGAATTAAGATCCCTCAAGCCTTGCTCAGCTTAAAAAAAAAAAAAAAGCGCTGGCTATATGGCACTTGAATCCCAGTCCCAAATTGTAAGGTACTGTACTTGTCTTTGCCTGCAGTATCTTAGATTGGCTACTGCAATTTTGAATGTTGTCGTTGTTGTTTTCAAAAACAATTATGATCATAATTAATTTTGTGCCACTGCAAGCTACAAACTATTTATTATCCCATCTAAGCCTCATAACAGTGTTGTAAGGTGAGTATTTACCCCTATTTTATGGATGAAGGAATAGACTCAAAGGACACTTGCCCAAGAATCACACAACTGATAAATATTAAGAATAGTGCTTAGATTTGCGCTCAGGTTTGACCGCAGAAATTCTCTTTCCCCACTCCCAGTAAAGGTAGACTTTGCTGGCTTCTCAGCAAATTCTGAACCCCTGCTACCTGGAGGGTAGTTCTAAGTCCTTATTGCCTGTATTAGTTGTTGTTTTGGTTGTGCTGGATCTTCATTGCTGTGTGTGCGCTTTCTCTAGTTGCGGTGAGCAGGGCCTATTCCGTGTTGTGGTGCACAGTTTTCTCATTGTGGTGGGTGCTCTTCTTGTGGAGCACAGGCTCTAGGGCACATGGGCTTCAGTAGTTGTGGCACCAGGGCTCAATGGGCTTTAGTTACCCAAGGTATGTGGAATCTTCCCAGACCAGGGATCGAACCTTTGTCCCCTGCACTGGCAGGCGGACTCCCATCCACTGTATCACCAGGGAAGTCCCTGTATTAGCCTTATTATTGCTGAATGATAATTTACCACAAACTAAGTTTAAAACAATACCCATTTATTATTTCTCATTTCTGTAGGTCAGTTATGCCTTCATAGCATAACTGATTTTTCTTCTCAGGGTTTTACAAGACTGAAATCAAGATGTCAGCCAGGTCTGCAGTCTCACTTGAAGCTCAGAGTCCTCTTCCAGGCTTGTTTGGGTTGTTGGCAGAATTCAGTTTCTTGCAGTTGTAGGACCAAGTCTCCGTTTTTTTCTTGCTGTCAGCCAAGGATCACCCTCAGCTCCTAGAGGCTACCCTCAGGGCCTTACCATATGGATCCTCTATAGGTCCCCTCACAGTACCACCATTTATTTCTTCAAACCAACAGGAAAGTATCTGACACTTCACCCTCCTTTAAAGGAGGCCTCATCTGATTAGGCTTCAGGCACATCCGGCATAATCTCTCTTTTGATTAACTCAAAGTAAATGGATTAGTACTAATCTTGGGAATGATATCCCATCACTTTCACAAACTCAGCCCTGCCTATATAAGGCATGTACACTAGGGGACATGAACCTTGGGGGCCATCTTTGAATTCAGCCTATTACCTCACTTAGGTCAGGAAGCCTCTGCTAATTCCCAAGTTCTTCTCCAGTTGTGCCCCTGCAGCCCATTTTGTCTACTTCCTCTGGGATAGGTTTAGACCAGACATCTTGGTTCCTGCCCAGCGCTGTCAGGGTCTTTTGACTCTATCATCTTCAGCCCCGAAATCCTTTGCTATCCCAATGGAGAAGCAGCAGCTGGACTTTGATACCTCAGGGATGTCATCATCATCAGTTGATCAGCCTGTCAGCTTCCTGCCGCAGCAGAGTCTTCCTCCTGAAAGAGTTGTGATGAGGCATTTCCTCTGATGTGTGCGGAGGGGAGGGATTATTGAGGAGCTTGTATGGACACAGACATTGTTCCATCATATGACTTTCTAGTAAAGTGAAGTTCACATGCAAGAAAAGTTCTTATCTTCTCTGGTGGGAATTAAGCATGCTTTGGGGGAAAAAAATGAATCCTATCATTTCAAGGCTGGAAGTAGCTTGTGGCTCTTAGTCTGACTGATCCTATGTTGCTTCCATTTCCAAGTCCCTACTTGGGGACTTATAGTGAGGGGAATCCCAACACTAGACTGCTTCAGAAAAGGAGATGAATGTGAGAGGGCACCTTAGAGAATGACATTCTTGCTACTGTTAAATTACAGCTCTGCTGCAGGGCCTTAGGCAAGGTATTCCAATTTCCTGAACCACAGTTAATTCATCTATATAATGATAATAATGATGGAACCTAATTTGTTATTGAGAAAATTATATAACATAGTGCATGTAAAATACTATGTCCTGCCTGGACATACCTCAAATAGAACTCAATAAATGGTGAGTGTTGCATTTTTCTGTTGTAAATTGTAGAAAGTTCTTTTTCCAGGGCATGGCAGGTTGTGAGACTAGGGACAAGGCATGGTGGTGGAGTGGATAAACACACCACATGGATCACCTGGGAATCAGGAAGAAAAGGTGGCAGGAGGAGGTAGCCTTCAAAGGTGATCCTGCTGGGGGCCACCGTCCAATACAAGTGCGTGCATGCATGCTCAGTCACTTCAGTAGTGTCCAACTCTGCAACCTCATGGACTGCAGCCCACAAGCCTTCTCTGTCCAAGGGATTCTCTGGAAAAGAACACTGGAGTGGATTGCCATGCCCTCCTCCAGAGGTATCCTCCCAATCCAGGGATCGAACCCATGTCTCTATGTCTCCTGCATTGGCAGGTGGGTTCTTTACCACTAGTGACATCTAGGAAGCCCATTGAATATAGGTAGGAGAGCTCTAATAGTACTTTTTCATAATTAATTAATACTATGTAATTTCCTGAGTTACTACTTTTATGATCATAACATTGTTAAAGGGTATAATTTTTGATTGAAATATAATTCACAAACCAGAAAATTCATCCTTTTAAAGTCTATAATTCAGTGTTCTTTTATTTGCTATGTTGTTAAGCATTATCACTATCTAGTTCCAGAACATTTTCATCATCCCAAAGAGAAGCTCCATACCCAATGGCAGTCACTCCTTATTCCCTGAACCCCACCAGCCCTAGGCAACTACAAATCTACTTTCTGTATTTATGGATTTGCTTCACTAGAAATTTCACATAAATATGAATGTCCTTTGGGGTCTAGTTTCTTTCACAGGACTTCCCTGGCAGCTCAGCTGGTGAAGAATCCACCTGCAATGCAGGAGGCCCCGGTTCAATTCCTGGATTGGGAAGATCCACTGGAGAAGGGATAGGGTATCCACTCCAGTATTCTAGGGCTTCGCTGGTGAGTCAGATGGTAAAGAATCTGCCTGCAATGAGGGAGACCTGGATTCGATCTCTGGATTGTGAAGATCCCCTGATACGCCAATGGCTGCCCACTCCAGTATTCTTGCCTGGNTAATTAATACTATGTAATTTCCTGAGTTACTACTTTTATGATCATAACATTGTTAAAGGGTATAATTTTTGATTGAAATATAATTCACAAACCAGAAAATTCATCCTTTTAAAGTCTATAATTCAGTGTTCTTTTATTTGCTATGTTGTTAAGCATTATCACTATCTAGTTCCAGAACATTTTCATCATCCCAAAGAGAAGCTCCATACCCAATGGCAGTCACTCCTTATTCCCTGAACCCCACCAGCCCTAGGCAACTACAAATCTACTTTCTGTATTTATGGATTTGCTTCACTAGAAATTTCACATAAATATGAATGTCCTTTGGGGTCTAGTTTCTTTCACAGGACTTCCCTGGCAGCTCAGCTGGTGAAGAATCCACCTGCAATGCAGGAGGCCCCGGTTCAATTCCTGGATTGGGAAGATCCACTGGAGAAGGGATAGGGTATCCACTCCAGTATTCTAGGGCTTCGCTGGTGAGTCAGATGGTAAAGAATCTGCCTGCAATGAGGGAGACCTGGATTCGATCTCTGGATTGTGAAGATCCCCTGATACGCCAATGGCTGCCCACTCCAGTATTCTTGCCTGGAGAATCACATGGACAGAGGAGTCTGGAGGGCTACAGTCCATGGGGTTGCAAAGAGCCAGGCACGAGTGAGCAACTTTCTTGCACTTAGTATAATGTTTACAAGATTCATCCACGTTGTAATCAGTTCTTCATTTCTTTTTGTGGCAGTTATACTCCATTATATGGATATTCCACATTTTGTTTACTCATTCATCAGTTAATGGACATTTGAGTTTTTTCCACTTTTTGGCTATCATGAACAAGGCTTCTGTGAACATCTGTGGGCATGTTTTCATGTGGAGACACGTGTTCCATTATTTCCATTATTATATCTAGCAATAATATATGAGTCATAAGGTAAGTCTATGTTTAACTTTTTGAGGAACTGCCAAGCTGTTCCAAGGTAGCCTGCATCAACATTCCTGTCAGCAAGGTATGCAGGTTCCATGTTTTCTGCATCCTTATAATTTTTTTAAACAAAAAAAAGCTGAGTTTTTGTAGTTGTCTGAACTGGACCTCACACCCTCAGTTTCCTGTCAGGAACCAGGGCCCAGGGCTGGGGTGCTTTGTGTTCTGAGTCCACTAGCTGCTCTCCTAAAGTTTTTTTCCTGTGATGGGAATTTAACTTTGGGTCTCTCTTAAGAATGAGTGTGCCATTCCTTCTAAAAATTATCTCACCTACTAGTCAACTTTGATTAATCATCAAAATCACTCAAGGATCTTATTGAAATATCCATTTCCAGGTCCTTCCTGGGAGATTCTGACCCTGTTGCTTTGAAGTTCAACCCCAGCAATCTGTATTTTTTTTAAATTGTGGGATAATTAACATATAACATGTAATCTACACATTTTTTTCAGTTGTAATGCAAGGTCTATTTTATTTAGAAATCAATCAGTTTATACCAATTAATTTATAACAGCAATCTATATTTTTGACAAGTGCCCTAGATGATTCTGATGAGTAAAGATTGGGAAGGCTGGTATTATCCCCACAGCAATCTGGCCCATTTTGCAGATGAGCAAGCTGAGGCTCAGAGAAGAATAACTTGCTGTAGATCAGAATCAGCCTCATTTCCTGAAAAGCCTATCATCTGTTCAGTATGACACTGTTCAATATGATCTGTTCATATTTGCTAGCCGAACTCTGAAAAGAGCCTCTTACCATGCAAGACTAGACCNATCTGGCCCATTTTGCAGATGAGCAAGCTGAGGCTCAGAGAAGAATAACTTGCTGTAGATCAGAATCAGCCTCATTTCCTGAAAAGCCTATCATCTGTTCAGTATGACACTGTTCAATATGATCTGTTCATATTTGCTAGCCGAACTCTGAAAAGAGCCTCTTACCATGCAAGACTAGACCTTAGCAAACACCCCATATTCCTTTTCCCTATTCCCACTTAAGGTGGTAAGAATATTGTATTAGTTTCTTATGGCTGCTTTCATAAAGTACCACAGGCTGGATGATTTAAAACAGCAGAAATTTATTTTCTAACAGTTCTGGAAGCTAGATGTCCAAAATCAGGATGTCTGCAAGACCATGCTGTCTCTGATGGCTCCAGGGAAGACTCCATTCTATACCTTTTTCTTAGCTTCTGTTGTTCACTGGCAATCTTTGGCATTACTTGGCTTGCAGCTGCATAACTCCAATCTTTGCCTCCATCTTCACATGCTGTTCTTCCCTCTATGTGTCAGTCTGTATCTTCTCCTTTTCCTACAAGGACATTTTGGATTAAGGACTCTTCCTATTTCAGTTGACCTCATCTTAGATATTAATTACACCTGCAAAGATTCTGTTTCCAAATAAGGTCACATTTACAGGTACCAGGGGTTAAGGCTTCAAAATACCTTTTGGAGGGACACAGTTCAACTCACAACGTCTGTGATAATCAACAGGAGTCAAAAACAATACCAGAATCCTCCAGTTAGGTATAAACATGGTGACCCTTAGCTTTTTCAAAAAGAAGATAGAACCCAAGGGTCCATATGGTGGGGATGGGGGAAGCTTTGGCCACTTTCTGGGGATGGACAGTTAAGGGCTTTGATGTGGTGTCAGAACAGTTCAGAAATCTCATTCAGCCAGTCCTTATTCATTCAACAGCTTATCAACAGCTCTCTGTGGGATTCCTGCATTCCAAGAGCTGGGTAGGGAGCAAGGCAGGCAGGATCCATTTAATCACGGCTTCTGGTTTACTGGGGTGACTGACAACCAGAGGTTCACACTAATGAGGGCACAACTACAAACTAAGATAAGCTCTGACAGGAAGAAACCTGATGTCACCAAGGGGACCTTCCTGTGACTGTATTTCGTCCTTCCCTTTCTTCAATTACCTAAAAATTACCTGGTTTTCCCTGGGAAACCTGTAGGTATTTCAACATCTCAGTGAAACGGAGGGGACTAGAGCGTCCCTAGTGGCCAATATGGGCATAGCAGTGATTCAAACTAGAACAAATCGAGTGGGGGCTGGGAGATGAAGGGAGGCAGTGGGGGAGATGGACTGGCCAGGAGGGAGTGTGTCTCACCCAGGTCTTCCTTTAACTGTGCAGTGAACATGCTCTGGGAGATTCATGGCCAGTGGACAAGAGATTTAAAGCTTTTACCAATTTGAAGCTGTGGATCCCTCTAACTCACCCCTCTTCCCTACCAAAATCCATCTATTATTTGGTCCGTCCTGTGATGCCAGGAAGGCAGGCTAAGTTCTGGCCAAGCTAGGGTTAAGCCACAAAGAGCAACCCTCCTCTATCCTGGCTGTAATGTCAATGAAATCCTACCTAGCCTGGGCAGCTCTCAAATCTGTCTCCATCTCTGGCCCCACTACCACGGCTCCATCTCCTACCTCCCTGCAGTATAGCAAATGCAGTCAGGCTCCTTCCAGTTCACCTTCCACCTACACTGCTGCCAGAAGGATCCTTCTCAAATATCAATCAGACCAAGGTGAGACTTGCTTGGTGGTCCAGTGGCTAAGACTCCCACTCCCAATCAGGGGCCCCAAGTTCCAGCCCTAGTCAGGGAACTAGATCCTACACACCACAACTAAAGACCTCACCCAAGTGCTGCAACCAAGACCCAGTGCAGCCTAAATAAGTAAATGCTTTGTGCTGTGCTAAGTCGATTCAGTCATCTCTGACTCTGCAACTCCATGGACTGTAGCCCATCAGGTTCCTCTGTCTATGGGATTCTCCAGGCAAGAATACTGGAGTGGGTTGCTGTGCCCTCCTCCAGGGGATCTNACCCAGTGCAGCCTAAATAAGTAAATGCTTTGTGCTGTGCTAAGTCGATTCAGTCATCTCTGACTCTGCAACTCCATGGACTGTAGCCCATCAGGTTCCTCTGTCTATGGGATTCTCCAGGCAAGAATACTGGAGTGGGTTGCTGTGCCCTCCTCCAGGGGATCTTCCCAACCCAGCGACCAAACCAGAGTCTCTTATGCCTCCTGCACTGGCAGATGGGTTCGTTACCACTAGTGCCACCTGGGAAGCCAAATAAGTGAATAAATATTTTTTAAAATAACAATGTAATATAATGAAAAGAAAAAAGACCAATACCAAAAAAGACCAATGGAATATAATGAAAAGAAAAAAGACCATTGCCTCCCCCGCTTTCTTCAGGGAGGCTCCTTGTGACCCGGCTCCCAGCTCCCACCTGGTATTCCAGTCCCACCTGCTTTGGCTGAGCTTTGTTCAGACACTTGTGGCTGCCTCAACACCAGATGCAGCATCACCTCTCTGCCTGGAATTCCTTGTCTAGCCCCGTCTGCTGGCTAACTCTGTCTGGTCACTGCCGAGCCAGCTCCATCGGTACCTCTGAGTGAATTAAGTGCCTCTTCTCAGAACTCCCTTCTCCCACTATTACTGCATTGTGCCCTGACTTTCTTTTCCCTCTCCCCTAGACCGGGATATCCTTGCAGCAGAAACTGTGTCTGATTATACTGTAATTCTCCTCCCGACTCCCCACCCAACCCTGTGCTTAGACTGGAACCTGGAACAACAGTGAAGTCCCAGTTGGTGGTCCACTGCCCATCTAACCACACGCTCTGGCCTTAAATTATATATATTTATGTTCCCAAGTGGATTCTGATTGTGTGACCAGATAGTTTTGGGGGTGTGAGTCTTTACTGCCACCCCTAGCCCAGAAAGCGCTTGGATAGAGGTCCTACTGGAAAGATAGTGTCTCACAGTGGGACAGGGCACTCCCCACTCCCTCCCATTCTGCCCAGAGTCAGTTCTTGAAGTGAGCTGTCTCTGAGGTGCTCCCATGGCCACTCCTTGCCTTATTCCAGCACTTCTCAGGTTCCCACCTCAGCCTTGGAGTTGAGGGTAGATAGGGGTAACTGTCACCTCTTGGGTCAGCAGGGCCAGAAGATCTAGTAAAGCAGGGGTGGGGAGCTCATTCATGGATGCTGGGTTCCATTGGCACCTGTGAGCACCTATCAAAATCCTGGGAACTGAAGCTACTGGGATGGAGTAAAGGTGCAGAAAAGACAGCCAGTTTCATAACCCAGTTTCTAGCATGGGAGGCAGAAACGCAGTCTGCAATGTGAGCAGGGTAACACTCTGAAGGTGGGGAAAGAACATGCCCCTCTCCTCTCCACACCACAGGGTGAGTTTCTAGGCTGGAAGGTGACTCACCTGACCCAAGACATCTTCAGTGAGAAAGCTTGCATTGTCCTGGTGACCCAGCAATCAGGACTTTAGACACTAGTGATCTTGGAAAGTTGACCCTCTTCCAGAACAAAGAACAGTCTCTCCTGAGACTCTACCACGCAGGACCTCTTCCGTGCTGTATCATTTAAATTCAGATGCGGACGCCCAGTGCCAGCCCAGGGCAACCTTGTTGTCAGGACAGTTTACATTCTCTCCACACTTCCTGGGCTGCTCCTGAAAGAGTCAGACTCACACACCCCAATCCTTTGGCTCTCCCTAGGGACTCATCAAGAACAAGACATAAGGGAGAGCAGCCAGTGCCAGAGTCTCTTTGACAGGGCCCACCTATCCAAAGCTCAAGCAGAGCTGGGGTTGAGGGTGAACTCTCTGAAGAGCCCCTTCTATCAGCTGCAGAAACCTACCTCTTGTTACCAGCAGAAGGATTTATTTCAGCTTTTTGCCTACAAAGTGACTTACATATTTCCCCATCTCCTCCTTTCCAAGGATGCTGTTAAGTTGCAAGGGGACAGGGTCTGCTTCTATGATCTTGGAGCTATGTGCCCCTCCCCCTCATATTTGCTAGAGTGCTTCCAGTACACAGCACTCCTTCCACCCTCCCACCTGACTTGGAGTTGGGCAGAAAGGCTTATAAGGCTGTTATCTCTCAACAGACAGCTGTGCAGGGCCAGAGGCAGTAGCTTATCAGGGAGCCTGCAGTGATTCACAGCCCAAGTCCCAGCTTCTCTGCTGAATAGTAATTTCCAGCAGTGGATTTGTGCTTAGTCTCTCCTCCCCCTCTCCCAAGGGTGTGCTGTCCTTTCTCAGAGAGAGAGCGAGCAGTGAAGGGTAGATTCTATCCATGGGGCTGGGGGGCTCTGGGCCAGCCATCTGGCAGGAGGCTGCAGGCTTAGGGAGCCCAGTTGGATCTGCCACCCTTGGCAGTGACCCCCCAGGATAGTTCATTGATGCTCACCTTCCTCCCCCTTCCAGAAAAGCAGTATGCTGCTCCCTTTCCCTTAGTGGTCACTTAAGGTGACCAAGGTCCCCTTCTGGCCACAAGCCCTGAAGCTACTGGAGCTAGCCAGGGAGGGCTGAGAAAGAGGGAGGAACCAGGCACTGGGTAAGGCGCTCCTGGCATCATTTCGAAGCTGTCCAGTTTCTGTGCCTGACCCATAAGACTCCAAAAGCTAAGGATTCCAGGCTGGAGGGGACTGAGACACAAGGGGGCAGACGAGAGCAGTCTCTACACAGGCAAGTGGTTAGGAAAAAACCCAGGGACAGAGTCATTTTTGTGTTTGTTTTATTGGAAGCAAGACTTCAGCTGTGGGGCTCGGGGGAGGTGGCATGGAGAGTTGTGTCCTGGGTCTCTCCCTCTGGGCCAGCCTGGGGAAAGTAGGATGTTAAAAGAGCCTATGGAGACGCCCCTGCCACCATGATCTCAGGATGCTCCTTAAAAGCAGAATAGCCCCTTACCCCATGCCACTCAAAATCGCTCGCCCTCAAGCAGTGGTTTCCAACCCTTTGCCCTCTACTGATAATGGTGGGGTAATTCCAAGAGCTTTCCTCAGCTTCCACCTTCCTAATCCACTTCAAGAAGCCTACATGAACCTTTAACTCTTGAGGTTAAAGGCTCAAGAATCCCATTGCCCACCATTCCCTCCCTGAAGAAGGTCCCCGTATGGTTCAGAAAAGCTGAAGGTGTCGTCAGGCAACACAGGTGGAGGAGCACCCCACCACGAAGCTTCCCTGGGGTCCCCCCTTGTCGCCTTGGGGTCTATGCTGCCACGTTGTAGGTTCCAGAGTACCAAGGCGTGAAAGGCTAGAGATGCGTCTCAAGGTCGAAGCTCGGGGGTAGGATCCAGCCCGTCCAGATGGCTCAGAGGCCGGAGTTCTCAGGCGGTCTGGTCCTCTTCAGCACCTGGCTCGGGTTGTGACCTCTTAGCGGAGCTCTCTCCAGCAGCAGGTTCCCCTAGACTCCTCTTGGACGTCGGAGCAGTTGGCTGGGACGAGGGGCCGGGATGGGGGTTCGGCGGCTGGTAGCCGGGTTGGCGCGGATCCAGGGCATCCTTGGAAAGTAGGATGGCGAGGCTGGGCACGTTCTTAAGTACACTGAGACTGGCGGCTGGCTCGCCAGGCTTCTGCCCCGGTGTGGGCTCCGGAGGGAGNGGACGAGGGGCCGGGATGGGGGTTCGGCGGCTGGTAGCCGGGTTGGCGCGGATCCAGGGCATCCTTGGAAAGTAGGATGGCGAGGCTGGGCACGTTCTTAAGTACACTGAGACTGGCGGCTGGCTCGCCAGGCTTCTGCCCCGGTGTGGGCTCCGGAGGGAGGCTCTGCCACAGCTCGCGCACGCTCTGGTAGCGCAGCCGTGTGACCTGATGCAGACCCGCCAGGCGGCGCTTAAGGATCTCGGCACACGTGACGGTTTTGGTGGTGGCTCGACCGCAGCCGCTGAAGACGATGGCGCGCGTGGCTGGCTGCGCCATGCTGGCAGTGGCGAAGGCCAGCAGGTTCCGGATCTTGCTGCCCTCCTTGACCCGCATATGCACGGCGCCAGGCGCCAGGTCGGCGAAGGGGCCTGAGCCCGGGCCGCCCTCCTTATCCCCGCTCCCCACCGGCGCCTCCTCTGAGCGCACCTTACGGAAGTTCTCCATGCGCCGTCGTTGCGGGGACGCGGGCTTCGCCATCGGGCCGCCTCAACCCCGGGGCTGCATGTCGGTGGGTCGCGTCCGGCAAGGGCCGGCAGGGGTAAGGGTGCGGGAGCGGCGTGGACGCTGGCTGGCCGATTGGGACGGTGCGATCCTAGCCTTCCACTTCTCTCCACTGGGCGCTGCTCTACTCGGCGATCTCGGCGCCCTGTGCTACGCGCCTTTAGCTGAGGCCCCGCCTCAGAGCCTAGGAGCCCCGCCCCTGCCGCCGGGCCCCGCCCCTTACCCAGCCCTGCCGGGTCGCGCCCCAGGCTCACCAGCCTTTCGCTCGCATCCGCTCTGGTCCTCGGATACCCAGGTTTGGGAGGTGAGCGCACCGCGGGGTGCCATGGCAGTGCCAGGGGTGACCTGCCAGCTGAAGTTTCCCTATAATTACCATCAGCCCTCCCTGAGCCTACCTTCATAAACCTGCAACCTAAATAAAAACTGCGTTTGCTGGGCAAACGCCGCTTCAAGCCGGGTCCCCAAGCCCTTCCGCGGTTCAGCTGGAGGCCACTCACCCCTTGCCCGCTCCCAATGAGAGATTTTAAAGCGGCCTTCTGGGGACTGGAACCTCTTTCTCCCACTCCTAGAGGAACGACATCCCCACCCCCACCCTGTCCCTTCGCTCCCGAGCCGCTCTTCTCGCCTGAAGGACAGCCTGCGCGCTGTCAGCAGAGTGTAGTAGGCGCTGGCTCCGTCTCCGCTCCGCGTCTGCCCTCGACGACTATGTCTCGGCATGGTCCTCGCAGGGCAGCCGGAGAACTAAGGTCTCAGCCTTGCCGCGCCTGACCGGAGCTGAAAGCTCCCAGACACCCCCTCACTGCGAACTGAGCTCCGGGCCAGGCTGTCCCCTGGGATGAATGGGACGAGAACAATGAGACCCCTTTCTCAAGAGGAGTTAAGCTCCCTCCATCCATGCCTGAAAGTCGAGTATTAGAGCTGCATGCCCTAGAGTAAGCCAGATATTGTCCTCTGCTCACATGGCTCCCCCTTCTTCTCAGGTGGAACTTGTTGTTAGTCAACGGGCCCCCTGGGACTCAGTGGGGTCCTTTTCAGAAAAGAGACTGGGTAAAAGCAGGTTTTGAGGGAGAAGGGAGGTAGCTGGGAAACGGAAATCCCGGGGACATTATGGAGTTACTGGGTGCCCCTCCCCGGGAACTCCGCAAGAACGAGGGAGTGGCCCGGGATCTCTTTCCAGGAGAGATGAACAGTGAAGGGAGAGATGAGACTGGGCTTTAAAGGATTGCTGGTGAGAGAGAGCGGGTTTGTGAAGGAGCTCTATTTTTCCTAGAACTCCCCCAGGGCCTTGTCCTTCATTATTCCACCCCTCGCGCACACACAGAACTGAAGGTGGGCCAGACCTGATCCGGGTAGGGGTGACTACGACGGGGCGTGGCGGGGTGGAGCCCTGATAGCTGCGGCGGACAGGAAGCCCTTGAAGTGCTGGGGTCATCCCAGTGCCCGGGAGAGCTGGCGCCGAGTCTTGAGACGGGGCTGCTGGGGCCCCCGTCCTCTGCTCCAGGCTGCTTTCGCCTTCTCAGTATCTCGTATCTCCTAGCGCTCGGCCCTGCTGTTTGGAACCCGGGACTGACTCCAGTGCGACCTTTGGGAGTGACTGGAGAGCAGGTGGACTTCTGAACCCCAGGACATGAATGACCAACCCCTTCTCGAATCTCCTGCTCGCACGCTGGGGAGAGAGGCTCTGGAGGGCGCTTTCGGCTTGGAATCTGTGTTTCCGGCCTATCGCAGCTCCCGCGGCCCCACCTCCTACCCCCCGAGGAACAGCCGTAGGAGTCGAAGGGCAGCAGTCTGGCGAAGACACAAGAATTTGCAGTACTTGGCAAGGCTCAGGGGTACTCAGGTTCTGTAAAACTGGGGCAGTTGTGGGCCTTAACGGGCATCAGTTTCGTTAGGCCTGAGAAAAAGTCCCCAAACTGCTGGAATCTAAGTCCGAACCGGTTGGTTGCAGAAGAAGAGAGCTCTCTATCCACGGGGCTATGTAAGCCTAGGCTGAACGTTCACTTGGAGGGGATTAATCAGGGGTCTGCAGTTTGGAGGAAGGGGCTTGGGAGCTCCGCGTTTACGTCTGTTGAGGATGAGGCAGTTCTGCATTCGCCCGGGCTGGCCCTGGAAAGCCTCGCACCGCCATCCCCCTCCACTGCCGCCAGCTGGAGAAGACTCGGTTCACTTCGCTCCCCAGTCGGTGAAGGGAGGTTGCGGAAAAGGCCCGCGTCCCCTCCTGTCGCTCCCCTCCCCTTCTCCAGCTCCCTCTGCAGCACTTAAAATGTAAATGTACATCATGATTAGCCGCCGGGTCGCTAATTACCGCTGAAGCCATTCATTACCCTGTCAGCGCGCGTCGCAGCCCGCCGGCTGTGCTCTCCTGCCGGGCCGCGGAGTGGCAGGGCTTAGCGGGGAACGAGGACAGGGAGGAGAGCGGAAAGATTTAAAGCAGGGCGGGGAGGCGGGGGCACTGTAAACGAGGGTAGCGAGGTTGGCAGAGGGCAACCAAGGGCGGGAGAGGGCCTGTGCGCTGGATGGCCAAGGGCGGGGGTGGGGCAGGGAGAGGCAGAAATGCCTTAGACAGCAAGAGAGACGAAGGAGAAGGAGCAAGGGTGGCAGAGGAGGGGCGCGCTGTGGGAGAGGAACCGGGGTGGGAAGCGAGGTCCCGGAAGGACACGCCGGGGGAGGCAGGGAGGAACGGCGGAGGGGGACAAGGGGACCCGGCAGACGCAGCTGGGAGGAGAGTAGAGGGCTCAACTCTTAGGAAGATGCCTAAGTTGAGCATCTGTGGCGCACACTCTACGACAGAAACGTGGAAAGAGAGTCAAGACTTTCTGTTTAAAAAGCCTCACAGTAGGACCACAAGTTTTTTCTTTTTTTGAATTGTGTGCATGTTTATAGATGTAAGTGCATTTTTAAATTATTTTTATTTTTTTGTAGTGTGTGCTGTTTTCTAGTACACACACTCTGAAACCTCAATTTGTGCCTTCAGAATACAAAGTTTAAGCCAGGAGGTTTGGAACAGACTGTGTAATGAGGTCCTGACTTTGAAGTCTGAGCTTCATTAGCTTCTTTTTGCCTCTGTGTGACTTTGGGCCCTTAGCCCCTGTGCCTTGGTTTTCTTAGCTGTAAAATGGAGCCAATGCAGGAACCTGCCTCATGAAGCAGTTGTGAGACACCTAACAGTCTTAGGACCTTGGCTGGTAAGTTCTCAGCAAATGTTGGCTGATGTTATTTTTCACATATTATTTGTGATTAAAATAAATTTTAAAAATTTATAAAGGGAAAGGGGAGGAAGAAAGGGAAAGAAATGGGCAAAGCCTTGGAAATAGCGGTTTTCCTAATATGTAGAGAATTAGTGACTGGCAAAGTAGACTCTTTTCACCTTCCAAGGAGTTGGAGGGGTGACCAGGCTGGAGCCCAAGCCTTGCCAGGGCAGCTCCAGTCCCTCATCTGCAAAGGGGCCATTGTAGCAGTACATCTGCCTCTCGTGGACAAGTTACTTCTTACCCAGTAGTGGGAGAAAGAAAACTCCTGATGCAAGGCAGGTCTCTTCCTCCTCTGTCTCCAGTGGCAGAAAGAGGATGAGGCGCCCCTAAAACCCCTGGTCCTAGTCCCAGTCTGTTCAGGCAGGGGCTTGGGAGACATGAACTAGAAAGTCAGAGCCAGAGGGAGGTCACATTTATCAGGCACCCACCACGTGCCCAGCATTGGGCCAGGCACTCTCACATCTATTCCCTGATTTAATCTTTAAAATCTTCCTTTTTATCATTGTTGGACAGATGTGGAAACTGAGGCACAGAGAGATTAAGTATCCAGCCCAATATATTTATTACCACAGCTAGAAAGCAGCAACCACAGGTATTTCAACACAGGTGTTCTGTCTCACCTGTGCGCTGCGAGCATTAGTCCCTCAGTCTTGTCTAACTCTTTGTGAGCCCATGGACCATAGTCCACCACATTTCTCTGTCCATGGGATTCTCCAGGCAAGAATACTGGAGTGAGTAGCCATTGACTTCTCCAGAGGATTTTCCCACTCAGGGATCAAACCCATGTCTCCTGCATTGCAGGCAGGTTTTTTACTGTTTGAGACAACTTCGCCTGAGTATAAAAGAAAAGGAAACTTCCCAATGATTTGAGCTCTCCAGTAAAGGTGTGAGTTGGTTTTGGGAAAGAGAGTCAAATCCTACAGTGGGGAAGAGGTGCTGGTTATCTATTGCTGCATAAAAAGTCACCCCAAAACTCAGTAGCTTAAAACCATTCATTATCTTACCCAGTTTCTTAGGGTTAGAAATCCAAGAGCAGCTTATAGCGATGGTTCTAGCTCAGTGCCTCTCATGGGTCTAGAGCATCTGCTCTCAAACTTATTCGTATTTTGGTCAGAGGCTTCAGTTTCTTATAGTATGGATTGCTCCATAGATCTCCTCATGATAAGCAGCTGGCTTTTCCTGAAGCTGAGCGGAGGAGGGGAAGATGGGACGGGGGAGGCAGCAGGGAGAGAAAGGAGAAAGAAGATAAGCAGGAAGCCACAACGTCTTTTATGGCTCCACCTCCTCAGAAGGGGAATTTGATTTACTTTCTTGAAGTGAGTAGTATCAAAGAATGTGTAGGCATTTCAAAACCACAGCAGAAGGGGTGTGTTTGGGAGGCAAATTCAAGAGAAGGAATCAGGACTCAATATATTGAAGACATAGGTCGAAAGACTTTGGATCAGAAGAGCTGGATTTATTTGTTTGTTGTTAAGTTGATGCATCNTTTACTTTCTTGAAGTGAGTAGTATCAAAGAATGTGTAGGCATTTCAAAACCACAGCAGAAGGGGTGTGTTTGGGAGGCAAATTCAAGAGAAGGAATCAGGACTCAATATATTGAAGACATAGGTCGAAAGACTTTGGATCAGAAGAGCTGGATTTATTTGTTTGTTGTTAAGTTGATGCATCATCCTAAAAGATGATACTGTGAAAGTGCTGCACTCAATATGCCAGCAAATTTGGAAAACTCAGCAGTGGCCACAGGACTGGAAAAGGTCAGTTTTCATTCCAATCCCAAATAAAGGCAATGGCAAAGAATGATCTAACTACCACACAGTTGCACTCATCTCACATGCTAGCAAAGTAATGCTCAAAATTCTCCAAGCCAGGTTTCAACAGTACATGAACTGAGAACTTCCAGATGTTCAACCTGGATTTAGAAAAGGCAGAGGACAGATGTTCCTGTGCCATCACAGCCCGGCACTCTCGGCCGCTGTCTCTGTCCTCCAACGTGGGGAGGAAGACAGAATTTCTAGTGTAATATTTAAAAGGCTGTACTACAAACCCATTAGAAAGGCTAAAATAAAAAATCCTGACAATAGCAACTGCTACTCACAATGTAGAACAACTGGGCTTGCAACAAAAAAGAAAAAAGAAAAGACAGAGGAACCAAAGATCAAATTGCCAACATCTGATGGATCATAGAGAAAGCAAGAGTGTTCCAGAAAAACATCACTTCTGCTTCATTGACTACACTAAAGCCTTTGATTGTGTGGATCACAACAAANTTTGCCAACAAAGGTCTGTCTAGTCAAGGCTAAGGTTTTTCCAATAGTCATGTATGGATGTGCGAGTTGGACTATAAAGAAAGCTGAGCACCAAAAAATTGATGCTTTTGAACTGTGGTATTGGAGAAGACTCTTGAGAGTCCCTTGGACTGCAAGGAGATCCAACTAGGCCTTCTTAAAGGAAATCAGTCCTGAATTATTCATTGGAAGGACTGATGCTGAAGCTGAAACTCCAATACTTGAAGAACTGACTCACTGGAAAAGACTCTGATGGTGGGAAAGATTGAAGGCAGACGGAGATGGAGACAACAGAGGGTGAGATGGTTAGATGGCATCACTGACTTGATGGATATGAGTTTGAGCAAGCTCCGGGAGTTGGTGATGGACAGGGAGGTCTGCCGTGCTACAGTCCATGGGGTCACAAAGAGTCAGACACGACTGAAGAGCTGAACTGAACTGAAATGAATGCAAGAGGGGCAACTTTTCTAAGACTGTTTTCAAGTCTTTGGTCATGGATGTAAGAGCAGTCACCACTTTACAGGGCTCTCCTGGAGGCTGAGTAAGATTATGGCTGTCAGAGCTCTTTGTAAATTTTAACACTGCTAGGCAGTGATGCCTGGAGGTGAATGTAGCCTGGGAGAGAGCTCTACTATATCAGAGTCCCTACCCAAGCCAGGTGCCCTTCCCTTAGACTGCGTCCTGGGGCCTGGGGCAGTGCTCTGACTATAGCTCCCCATCTCTCTTTCCATCCTAGTCCAGCCTCCTTACCATGTTTCACCTTCATCATTGCTTTTTCCCTTGGGCCAGCCAGGAGAAGACCCAGGAGTCCCAACACTGCAAAGTGTCCACCTGCAGCCCAGTCCTGCTGTGTTGGCTCTGATCCCATGGATAGGGAATAAAGGGTTTGCCTTGCAGATCCAGTGAGGGATTCCCCTGGAGACAAGAGCCTTGCATGCAATTCGATTGCTTTTCTAGCCAATAGGCCGAGTCACCTGAGTCCTGGGAGGGAGAGGCGAAAGGGGATATGTGGGACTTAGAATTGTTAAAACTACTGGAGTTTCTTCTTTCTTTCTCCAGGAGTGGGTGCTACCACTAGTTGGTCCTCCATCTTCATTCCAGATTCCGTATCGCAAAAGCCACCTACCTGGGCAAAGTGAAGTTCCCAGGAGTTCTTGTCCCCAAAAGTCTTCCCAAGAGCCTGCTGGGATGCCTGAAACCCCCCCATGATTGCTTCCACCTTTAAATCAGTTTTGTCTTCTGAAAATGAGGTTATACTCCTAATTTCAAAGTGGGGATTGATTAATGAAAAGAATAAGAGTCAGGATATTTGAGAACCTTGGCATAGGAGGAAGGTGTAGAGCTGATAAGGTTTGGCAATAGTTAGCAATTATAGCTGATATTTACTTAGCCACTTACTAGGTGCCAGACACATGTATTAACTCATTTCATACAACAATGAAGCCACTACCCACTTCATAAGTGAGGTAGAGCCAGGTCAATTGTCAGTCTGGCTCCAGAGTCCGCTTTTTTTTTTTTTTTAATAATTTAATTAATTGTGGTTGTGCTGGGTCTTCATTGCAGCATGGGCTTTTCTCTGATTGTGGCGAGTGAGGAGTCCTCTCTAGAGGCAGCGTGAGGGCTTCTCATCATGGTGGCATCTCTTGTTTCAGAGCACAGGCTCTAGGGCCTGGAGTCTTCGGTAGCTGCGGCGGGTGGGCTCAGGAGCTGCTGTTCCCGGGCTCCAGAGCACAGATTCAATAGATGCTCCACAGCATGCGGGATCTTCCTGGATCAGGGATCAAACCTGTGTCTCCTGCATGGGCAGGTGGTTTCTTTCCTACTGAGCCACCAGGAAAGCCCCCAGAGTCTGTTCTTAATCATGGAACTAGACCATCTACAGGAGGAAGAGGAAGCAGGATGGAAAGCCACCAGCTCTAGGCCTCCTCAGGTACCACAGTGAAGGTTCTGCAACTCCAGGGTAGAATTCTGCTCTGTCAGGTGCTGCCTGGGATGGGGGTGAGGGTAAGGGCACCGGGGCCACTCTTCCTCCTCCCACTCAGACCTGGGGCACAGCTAGGGTGCTTGGTTTATGCTATCCCAGAATTTTAACTATCCTTCAGGGATGCGCTGAGTTTCTCTGTAGCTTACAAAATGCTTTTCTATCTAATAGCCAGGAGCAGCTAGTGGAGTGGTTAAGAGCATGGACCCTGGAACCCAGCTCCCTGGGTTTGAATCTCAGCTCTGCGACTTGTGAGCTGTGCCCTTGGTCAAGCTATGGGAATCTCTTTGTGCCTCAGTTTCCTCTACTGTAAAATGGAATCTGTGAGAATGGTAATAGGACTTTTTGGAATTGTCTCTTCTTATCTCGCCTAGTACTTCCATGGGATCATCATCTTTTGCTTTGCAGATATAGGCTAATTCTCTTGCCCAGAAACTCAGCTACTGAGCACTGAGGCTTGTAGACAAACCTGGAGGGAGTGGTTAAAAAAAAAGAGAGAGAGAGGAAGGGCAGGATCAGCCCTCACGGGGCAGCCAGAGCTGCTGGGCCCCAGCTGTTTGTTGACAAGCAGGAATGCAGAGCCAGTGGTTTTGTTTTGCTTGTGTGTGATTGAACATTTTCTGCTTCATTTCAATGAAGAGTGTCTGTATCAGCTTTTCTGAATGTTGCATACATAGATCCCTTCCTCCATCACATCCTGTCAGAGTCAGGCTTATAACAAGCAGTGTAATTTTCTTGCTGTAGAGGCCCCTAGGATTGGAACACTGAGGAGAAGCCAGAAAATAATTTCTTCTTCCCTGGACTCTCTTCCTGGCAATTGTTCCTTCCCCACCTCCCCGGGTGGTGGAGAGAGTAGAAATAGCTTTTTCATATAATGCCTCTGTCCCCCCGCAACCCCTAGCCTACTGGTCCAGAACAGAGCCCCAAATCAAGCTTGGTGAATTGGGGTTCATCCCAGTGCAAGAAACTGCTTGGTCAAATCCTGTTTATGTCCACGAGGCACTCCTGTCACCACCAGGTAATTAATTGTCTTCCTTTCTCTTGAGCAAAAAAGGCAATTAGCCAAGTGTGCTTGCCCTCTATTGTTCTGAAGTAAATCACAGGGCGCCCTGTGCATACTGTCCCAGAAGATAAATCTTACATACTTCAACAAGGGTTAAGAGTATATTTTGTTTGCTGAATTCCTGGGAGAACTGTCTCTCTGCCCAGAAATCATGCATGCTGCTGCTACTGCTGCTAAGTCGCTTCAGTCGTGTCTTACTCTGTGTAACCCCATAGACAGCAGCCCACCAGGCTCCCCCGTCCCTGGAATTCTCCAGGCAAAAACACTGGAGTGGGTGGCATACTTGCTGATTAATGACCTGACCAGTGTACCTGCTTGGGGAAAGATAATAGTTGTGATTGGGTGTCACTAGCTCCATCATTTCTGCCTCCAGGGAAGCCATGGCAACGGGCAGAGCTCCTCTCCTCCCTGAAGCAGTTGTCCTGTTGTACACACAGATCTGCGCTCTGAAATATGGGCACCCCTTTCAGATTCTGCCCTAAAGTTCAAGTGAGCAACATAGATCCAGTGTTTTCCAAAAACAGGCCCAAAATTTCATATTTTTGTATGATAATAGGTATTTATTTATTTTCATTTTTAAAAAATTCTCTGGCTGTGCTTTGTGGCATGTGGTCTCTTAGTTCCCTGACCAGGGACTGAATGTGTGTCCCTTGTTTTGGAGGTGCAGAGTCTTAACCACTAGACCACCAGGGAAGGCCAGTTTAGGTTTTTAAATGTTGCCAAATGTTTCAGTTAACAGTTCACTTCAGTTGCTCAGTCCTGTCAGACTCTTTGTGACCCCATGGACTGCAGGCAGCACGCCAGGCTTCCCTATCACCAACTCCTGGAGCTTGCTCAAACTCGTGTCCATCAAGTCAGTGATGCCATCTAACCATCTCATCCTCTGTTGTCCCCTTCTGCTTCTGCTTTCAATTTTTCCCAGTATCACGGTGTTTTCCNCCCATGGACTGCAGGCAGCACGCCAGGCTTCCCTATCACCAACTCCTGGAGCTTGCTCAAACTCGTGTCCATCAAGTCAGTGATGCCATCTAACCATCTCATCCTCTGTTGTCCCCTTCTGCTTCTGCTTTCAATTTTTCCCAGTATCACGGTGTTTTCCAATGAGTCAGTTCTTCACATTAGGTAGCCAAAGTATTGGAGTTTCAGCTTCAGCATCAGTCCTTCCAATGAATAATTCAGGGCTGATTTCCTTAGGAAGGCCTAGTTGGATCTCCTTGCACACCAAGGGACTCTCAAGAGTCTTCTTCAACACCACAGTTCAAAAACGTCAATTCTTTGGTGCTCAGCTTTCTTTATAGTCCAAATCTCACATCCATACATGACTGCTAGAAAAACCATAGCTTTGACTAGATGGACCTTTGTTGGCAAAGTAATGTTTCTGTCTAGGTTGGTCATACCTTTTCTTTCAAGGAGCAAGCGTCTTTTAATTTCATGGCTGCAGTCACCAGTTGCGGTGATTTTGAAGCCCAAGAAAATAATGTCTGTCACTGTTTCCATTGTTTCCCCATTTATTTGCCGTGAAGTGATGGGGCCAGATGCCATGATCTTAGTTTTCTGAATGTTGAGTTTTAACCAACTTTTTCATTCTCCTCTTTCACTTTCATCAAGAGTTTCTTCTTCACTTTCTGCCATAAGGGTGGTATCATCTGCATATCTGAAGTTATTGATATTTCTCCCAGCAATCTTGATTCCAGCTTGTGCTTCATCCAGCCTGGCATTTCTCATGATGTACTCTGCATATAAGTTAAATAAGCNTTCAAGGAGCAAGCGTCTTTTAATTTTATGGCTGCAGTCACCAGTTGCGGTGATTTTGAAGCCCAAGAAAATAATGTCTGTCACTGTTTCCATTGTTTCCCCATTTATTTGCCGTGAAGTGATGGGGCCAGATGCCATGATCTTAGTTTTCTGAATGTTGAGTTTTAACCAACTTTTTCATTCTCCTCTTTCACTTTCATCAAGAGTTTCTTCTTCACTTTCTGCCATAAGGGTGGTATCATCTGCATATCTGAAGTTATTGATATTTCTCCCAGCAATCTTGATTCCAGCTTGTGCTTCATCCAGCCTGGCATTTCTCATGATGTACTCTGCATATAAGTTAAATAAGCTGGGTGACAATATACAGCCTTGACATACTCCTTTCTCAGTTTGGAACCAGTCCTTTGTTACATGTCTGGTTCTAACTGTGGCTTCTTGACCTGCATACAGATTTCTCTGGAGGCAGGGAAGGTGGTCTGGTATTTCGACCTCTTGAAGAATTTTCCACAGTTTGTTGTGATCCACACAATCAAAGGCTTTAGTGTAGTCAATGAAGCAGAAGTGATGTTTTTCTGGAACTCTCTTGCTTTCTCTATGATCCATCAGATGTTGGCAATTTGACCTTTGATTCCTCTGCCTTTTCTAAATCCAGCTTGAACATCTGGAAGTTCTCCATTCATGTACTGTTGAAACCTGGCTTGGAGAATTTTGAGCATTACTTTGCTAGCATGTGAGATGAGTGCAACTGTGTGGTAGTTAGATCATTCTTTGCCATTGCCTTTATTTGGGATTGGAATGAAAACTGACCTTTTCCAGTCCTGTGGCCACCGCTGAGTTTTCCAAATTTGCTGGCATATTGAGTGCAGCACTTTCACAGCATCATCTTTCAGGATTTGAAAGAGCTCAACTGGAATTAACAGTTAATAGTTGCTGGCTAACAAATTGCCTTGAAGTTTAGTGGTTAAAAATAGCAGTGATTTATTGTTTCTGATGCTTCTATGTTTTGGCTGGGTGCAGCTGGCAGTTCTGCTCCATGTGGCGTCAGCTGGGGTCACTCACTTGAAGGCATTCAGCAGGGCTGGATGCTTTCGCTCGAATGTCTGGTGCCTCAGATGGAATGGCTGGAATGGCTGGCAATGCTGGCTGGGTCTATCTCCACATGGTCTCTACCCCAAGCTTATTTTTTGAATGGCTTGATCCTCAAAAGGTGAAAATGGGGTCTTCAAAGACTCTTAGGGTCCTAGGCCAAGAAATTACACATTATTACTTCTTCTGAATTCTACTGGTCAAACCAAGATGCATAACTAGCCCAGATTCAAGGTGCAGGAAAAGAAATTGGTGGAAGGTCTAACATGTGTACACAGGCATGGGAGCCATCTCTCTGGCTGTGTACACATATCTGTATGTGTACATATAACTGACTCACTTTATAGCAGAAACCAATTCAATGTTGTAAGTTAACTATACTCCAATAAAAATTAATTTCACACACATGTATCTGCAGGTCATAGTGGCCCATAGATGTAACTTCTACTTGAAACTTTTAAGAAATTCACCTGGAAATCCTCCATGAACATGGGTCTTTTTATTCTTGCTACTCCCAGCAAGGGGTGTATCAAGAGAAGGAGACTCTTGGGCTTTTTCTGGTGTTCCTGAGACCTTTGTTCATTGGAGGAAAAGAAGTCAGAAGCTAGGTACTGCCCATGTCTATAATTACTTCTTTCATATTAACCTCCTTTGGGACTACTTCCATCCATGAGCCTGAATCCCAAAGCTGCCCATTTATAACCTGGAGGGAAGAAGACCAGATGATTGATGAGATTTCTTTTAATACTCTAGTGGGTGCATCAGCTTTAGCCTAAGAAATCATTATAGGGTTTTTATCAGGCCTGTTTTGATTAGGTTGGGGGTTCCCAGGTGGCGCTAGTGGTAAAGAACCCGCCTGCCAATGCAGGAGATGTAAGAGGCATGGGTTCAATCCCTGGGTGGGGAAGATCTCCTGAAGGAGGGCATGGCAACCCACTTCAGTATTCTGGCCTGGAGAATCCCATGGACAGAGGAGCCTGGTGGACTACAGTCCACAGTGTCACAGAGTTGGACATGACTGAAGCAATTTAGCATGCATGGACACACGCACATTTTGATTAGATTAGGACTTGGAAATGCTCACTTAGGATGCTAAGAGCCCTCTGTTCCAGTTACCAACTGACAAATTATCCACAATTGAGTTCTGTAAAGCAATAATTTATTATGCTCACAGATTCAGTAGGACAAGAATTTAGGCAGGGCACAGTGAGGATGATTTGTCTCTTTCTTACCATGTTTGTGGTTTCAGCTAGAAGACTTATATGAATGCTCAGGCTGGAATAATCTGAAAGCTTGTTTACTTGCATATCTATTGGTTCTTTTGCTTGATGTTGGTTCTTGCAGGCAGTCAAATGAAAGCTTCAGATTTCTATGTTGTCTTTCTGCCTGGGTTTGTTTGAGCTTCCTCACAGCATGAGGGCTGGATTCCAAGGTTAGCGTCCAATGACAGAGAGAGCTGGGCATAAACCATATTGCTTTTTATGAACTTGGGTGTCATACAGGGTCACTTTTGCCACATTCTGTTTATCAAGGAAGTCACTAAACCTTTTCCCAGCCTTGTGGGCAAAGGAAGTAGACTCCATTTTTACACGGGGAATGGTAAAGTTCTGGAAGAGTATGTTGGACTGGAAATATCGCTGTGGCTGTTTTTAGAGAATATAATCTTTCATGGCCTTGAAGAGACATTAATTTGGTGAAATCACCATTACACCCAAAATCTGCTCTTCTGCCTCCTCTGACCTGTCTCTCCCTCTCACTCATTCCATTCAAGCCTCACCAGCTTCCTTGTGTGTGTGTGTTAGTCACTTAGTCGTGTCCAACTCCTTTTGACTCCATGGACTGTAGCCCACCAGGTTCCTCTGTCCATGGGATTCACCAGGCAAGAACATTGGAATGGATTGCCATTTTCTTCTCCAGGGCATCTTCCTAACCCAGGGATCAAACCCTGATCTCCTGCACTGCAGGCAAATCTGAGCTATAGGGAAGTTCCTCAGCTTCCTTGCTTTCCCTCAGACACAATGAACATGCTTCCATGTTAGGGCCTTTGTACTTGCGGCTCCTTCTGCATGGAATGCTGTCCCTCTGATATCCCCTAGGGCTCTCCCTCTTATCCTTCAGTCCCTGCTCAAATGTCACATCTGAGAGGCTTCCCTGACCATCCTAATAAAACAAACAAACAAGCCAACAAACACTAGTCCCCCTATTTCAATCTCTATTCCATTGTTTGGCTTTTTTTTTTTTTTTGATGGCATTCATTACCTAACGTAATTATATTTTTAGAATTGTCTATTACCTGTCTCCTCCCACTAGAATGCAGGCTCTGAGAGGACAGGGACATTGTTTTATTCTCATCTGCATCTCTAGCACCCAGAACAGTATTTGATACTCATGGTGGTCAGTATTTGTAGAGTGATAGGGTTCTTTGGACATGAAAAAAGAAGCAGCTCACTCCCAGGATGTGGTCTAAAACAGTGGTTCCTACATTGTGATCCAGGCATTTTTGGAGGTCCTTGGATCTTGGTGGGAGATTGCCGGGAGGGAGGATCTGTGAGGTGAAACATGTTTGTAACACTACTGAGACATTATTTGCTTTTTTCATTCTTATTCTCTCATGAATATACAGTGGAATCTTCCAAAGATTGAATGGTGTGATATTGCCGCAATTAAATGCAGAAGCAGACATGGGACTCCAGCTACCTTCTATTTAGCCAGACACTAAAGAGGTCTGCAGAACTGCCAAACAATGCCCTCTGCTCTTCACCGAGTGGGGACACAGTGAGAAAGCTGCTGTCTACAACCAGGAAGTGGGTCCACACCAGAACGTGACCGTGCTGGCACCCTGATCTCAGACTTCCCAGTCTCCAGAACTGTGAGAAGTAAATCTGTTGTTTAAACCAAAACAAAACAAGTAAAACACAATGCCACCCTTCTCATTACTTTTTTAGTGTATGTTTTGGAAAATATAATTAACTTAAATTGTTTTTTTATGTTAACATGCAATTTATTTTCATTATCTTGAATGGATGAACACATAAATATTTTTAAATGTTTACATTATAACAGTAAATATTGGTAAATGATCCACATTTTCAAAGTTCGATGAGATTAATAATTTTTAAGAACCTAAAGTGGTTCTGAGACTAAAATGTTCAAGAGGGTAGGAAGCAGAGAAGCGAAATTGTTTTCCGTATTGCAGAACTAGAGATTGTGGAGCTGATCAGCAGCAGTTCTACAGAGAGAGGAGAATTGGGAGGAGGTAAGGGGTTTGGATTCAGGCAAGAGTTAATGTATGCAGAAGAGCTGAGCATCACAGTGACCCATGCACCCACGGAGTTTGAACAAGGCCAAGGCAACAGGGTCTGAGTTCAGGAATGACCAAAAGTATTCTGTATGCTGTGTGCTTAGCTGTGTCCAACTCTTGCGACCCCATAGACTGTAGCCTGCCAGGCTCCTCTGTCCATGGGATTCTCCAGGCAAGAATACTGGAGTGAGTTGCCATTTCCTTCTCTAAAAGTATTCTAGGGATAGTCATGTATGATATTGACTGTTTATTATTGGTCCAAAAGGTTTAATTTGTTTGGAGAAATACACATAAAATATTTTTGTTTTCATAGTCATTCACATACATAACAAAAGAATAAAGCAGCCAGATCTTTGAAATCAAAGAGTAAAACACTGGTTCTAATTAGCTTCAGTTTCTAAAATTAAAAACCAAGCAAGGAAAGTAATAATATATGTCTTGTTATATAATGAGCAGCCATAAAATGATCAAAAAGGAAAGGAAAGGCTGATTTGATAACAAACTAGCTCACAAGAGACAGATGAATAAATCAGACACAAACTGTCAAGGATCTGGCAGTCACATCCTCTAATAATCACACTCATTGAAAATGCCCATGGGAGGCCGGGTAATGACCGCTGTTATAGTTGATGGGTCTTGAGTCAGAGAAAGGAGTTTGTCTTATGACTTATCTGATACATTTCCAATGAATACCTTTTCTGCTCACATTAGCCAGAGTTGGCTTCTTCGGTTGATAGCCAAGAGCCCTTGGTTGTCTTGTAATCTTCAAGATTGATCAAGGAATCTTCAACACGCAGGAGATATTTACTGCCTTGGGAGTGGCTGAAATCACCCAGGAATATGAGTTAATAGTTTATATAATAGTTATATAGTTTATAGTTAATAATAGTTTAAGTGGACTATAGACAGAGGAATAACAGATTTGCTTTTTCCTTAGGGAAATGTTTGAAGGATAAATATAAGAAAGAAGTTGAGAGCACTGACAATTGATGGATTAAAATCCCTGAGGAGGGACTTCCCTGGTGGTCCAGTGGTTTAAGACTTCAAGCTTCTACTGCAGGGGGCACCAGTTAGATTCTTGGTTGGGGAAAAGATCCTGAAAGCTTGCAGAGTGGCCAAAAAAAAAAAAAAAAACCCTGAGGCGATAAAAAGGGTGGAAATCAGAGTAAAGTTGGGGAGGGGGAGTTGGCCTTAGCCTGGAGAGGATGGGGAGACATCTGTCTCAGTCCCTTAGTTTTGCTGTAACAAAATACCACAGACTCAGAAGCTTATAAACAACAAAAATTTATTTTTCACTTTTCTGGAAGCTGGAGGTCTAAGGTCACACACAGTTGGGTGTGTGTGTGGGTCTTCTTCTGGGATGCAGACGTTTATTTTACCCTTACAATGGTGGAAGGGGCTAGGGAGCTCTTTGGGGGTCTCTTTCATAAGATCACTAATCCCTGGTTTCTTCTCCCAGACCTCACCTCCTAATAATATCACATCACGGGCCAGGATTCAACATATCGATTTGAAGGGGGCCCCGATATTCAGCCTATAGAAGCATCTCTTCTTCTGGGAACAAGTAAGAAAGAGAAAAGGATAGAGGGGCATCTTAGTTAACTTTCCCCCCTGAAAGTGTAGAGGTTAACTGCTGGGACTAAACGGAGTGGGCACTGTTGGGAGGAATTATCCCCAGGAGTGGAGGAGGGCATGGCACCCCACTCGAGTATTCTTGCCTGGAGAATCCCCATGGACTGAGGAGCCTGGCAGGCTACAGTCCATAGGAATGCAAAGAGTCGGATGCCACTTAGTACTTAGCGACTTAGACGCACATCCCCAATGGGCTTTTGCAGGTTCCACTTTCGAGGATATCAGCTGATAAGAATTTATTGAGAGGAGACCTAGGAAAGAAAGTAACACTATTATTGATCATTCATTAATTCCAAATATGTATGGAGTTTCTGCTATGTGACAGACACTGATGTTGGTGCTGGATATATGGCAATGAACAACACAAGAACTGTCCTTGCTCAGTGGAGCTGGCATTCTAGTGAAATAAAAATAGCCCAGTAAATGTGCTCATCACCACCTCCATGGCACTGAGTCAGCAAATGAGCCGAACCTCATTGCCTCAGCACATAGAATGAATCGCATGGCCCCCTGAAGGCACCAGTTGACAGCAGGCCACTCTCTAGTGGGGCAGACAGTGCTGGTACCCTCCTCAGTATCCGTTCTCCCAGTCTTCCTTATTAATACAACCCTGGTTTTACTGGCAGATACAAGGTGACCAGTTAAAAACCCAAAATGTGTCACATAGTCACTTCTGTGCCAAATAGGAGTGATTATGTGACAGATGGTGACTACAGCCATGAAATTAAAAGACGCTTACTCCTTGGAAGAAAAGTTATGACCAACCTAGATAGCATATTGAAAAGCAGAGACATTACTTTGCCAACAAAGGTCCGTCTAGTCAAGGCTATGGTTTTTCCTGTGGTCATGTATGGATGTGAGAGTTGGACTGTGAAGAAGGCTGAGTGCCGAAGAGTTGATGCTTTTGAATTGTGGTGTTGGAGAAGACTTTTGAGAGTCCCTTGGACTGCAAGGAGATCCAACCAGTCCATTCTGAAGGAAAACAGACCTGGGTGTTCTTTGGAAGGACTGATGCTAAAGCTGAAACTCCAGTACTTTGGCCACCTCATGCGAAGAACTGACTCATTGGAAAAGACTCTGATGCTGGGAGGGATTGGGGGCAGGAGAAAAAGGGGATGACAGAGGATGAGATGGCTGGATGGCATCACCAACTCGATGGATGTGAGTTTGAGTGAACTCCGGGAGATGGTGATGGACAGGGAGGCCTGGCGTACTGCGATTTATGGGGTCGCAAAGAGTTGGATACGACTGAGCAACTGAACTGAACTGAACTGAATGTAACAGTTTAGGACAAAGAGAGATAAATGGAAATTTTGGGGTAGGGCTTTTTGGAAAGCTCATTAAATGGACGTACAGACTCGGCTGGCATGCCCTTTGTT
Organism: Neotragus moschatus; assembly: GCA_006410615.1. NCBI lineage: Eukaryota > Metazoa > Chordata > Mammalia > Artiodactyla > Bovidae > Neotragus > Neotragus moschatus. The sequence continues at coordinate 3,591,694 of SJYA01002789.1, read as the reverse complement.
CCGTGCCCTTCTACCTTTCAGCTGTCTGCAGTGCAACCATGATGGCTGAGGTTGGGAAGACATTGTAAATGTCTGAGGAAATGGCCAAGAGATTTGCAGAGATTTCTACCCTGAATCTTTTTTTTTTTTTCCAAATTGAAGTATAGTTGATTTACAACATTGTGTTAATTTCTGCTGTACAATCAAGTGACTCAGTTATACATATATGGGACTTCTCTGTTGGCTCAGGTGGTAAAGAATCCACCTGCAATGCACAAAACCTGGGTTTGATCCCTGGGTTGGGAAGATCCCCTGAAGAATGGCTACCTAATCCAGTATACTTTGCTGGAGAATTCCATGAGCAGAGGATCCTGGTGGCTATAATCCACGGGGTCACAAAAAATCAGACATGACTGAACAGCTAACACTTAGTTATACACATATACATTCTTTTTTTTTTTTTTGGCCTTGCCAATAGGTTTGTGGGATCTCAGTTATCTCATTATCTCATCAAGGATTGAACCTGGGCCATGGCAGTGAAAGCCTAGAATCCTAACCACTAGGCAACAGGGGAACTCCCTACACATTCTTTTTCATTATGGTTTGTTATAGGATGTTGAATATAGTTCCCTGTGCTATATAGTAGGACCCTGTTATTTATCCATTCTATATATACTGGTTTGGAGCTGCTCACTCAAATTCCTAATCCCTCCCTCATTCACCCCCTTGGCAACCACATGTCTGTTTTCTTTGTCTGTTGAGTCTGTTTCCGTTTCACAAATAAGTTCATTCGAGTCATATTTTGGATTCCATATATAAGTGCTATCACATGATATTTGTCTTTGTCTTTCTCTTTTCTCTTTGGCTGTGCCCTGTGGTATGTGGGATCTTTGTTCCCTGATCAGGGATCGAGCCCATTCCCCCTGCAGTGAATGCATGGAGTTTTAACCACTGGACCACCAGGGAGGTCTCTGTCTTTCTCTTTCTGACTTACTTCCCTTAGTGTGGTAATCTCTAGGTCTCTCTGTGTGGCTGCAGATAGCATTCTTTTGCTCCTTCTTACGGCTGAGTAGTATTCCACTGTATGTATGCACCACCTCTTTATCCATTCATCTGTCAGCAGACATTTAGGTGGTTTTCATGTTTTAGCTATTGTGAATAGTGCTGCTATGAACACAGGAGGCCATGTATCTCTTTGAATTACAGTTTATTCTGGATATGTCCCCAGGAGTGGGATTGCTGGATCATATGGTAACTCTATTTTTAGTTTTTTGAGGAACTTCTATACTGCTTTCCATAACGGCTGCACCAACTTACATTCCTACCAACAGTGTGGGAGGATTCTCTTTTCTCCACACCTTCTCTAGCATTTGTTATTTGTAGACTTCTTAATGATGGTCATTCTGATCAGTGGGAAGTGGTATCTCATTGTAGTTCTGATTTGCATTTCTCTAATAATTAATGATGTTGAGCAACTTTTCATTTGCCTATTGACCATCTTTGTTTTCATTGTTGTAGAGCCTTATGAATTCTTTGCATATTTCGGAAATTAGTCCCTTGTCAGTCACTTTGTTGCAAATATTTTCTCCTATTCTATGGGTTGTTTTTCCTTTTTGTTTATGGTTTCATTTGCTATACAAAAGCTAAGTTAGATTAGGTCCCATGTATTTATTTTTTGCTTTTATTTCTATTGCCTTGGAGGACTGATCTAAGAAAACATTGGTGTGATTTATGTCAGAGAATATTTTGCCTTTGTTCTCTTCTAGGAATTTTATGGTGTCATGTCTTATATTTAAGTCCTTAAGCCATTTTCAGTTTATTTTTGTGTTTGGTGTGAAGGTGTGTTCTAACTTCATTGATTTACATGCAGCTTCATTGATTTGCAAACACCATTTGATAAAGAGACTGTCTTTTCCCCAATGTATGTTCTTGTCTCTTTTATCTAAGATTAGTTGACCATAGGTATGTGGGTTTATTTCTGGGTTCTCTATTCTGTTCCATTGATCCATATGTCTGTTTTTGTGCCAGTGCCATACAATTTCGATTATGGTAGCTTTGTAGTGTCTGAAGTCTGGGAGGATTATGCCTCCTACTTCATTTTTTTTTCACCCTCAGGATTGCTTTGGCAATTCTGGGTCTTTTATAGTTGGCTGTAAATGTCAATGTTTTTTTGTCCTATTTCTGTGAAGAATATCATGGGTAATTTGATAGGGATCACATTAAATCTGTATATTGCTTTGAGTAGAATGGCTGTTTTTAACAATATTAACTCTTCCAATCCAGGAGCAATTAATTTCCTTTATTAATGTTCTCAGCCAAAAATTTTTTGCTTCCTTAGTCAGGTCTGTTTCTAAGCATTTTTTTTCTGTGTGTGGGTGGGGTGTGGTTTTAAAATGGATTGTCTTATTGCATTTCTTTTCTGATATTTCATTATTAGTATAAAGAAATGCAACTGATTTCTATATGTTGATCTTGAATGCTGCTACTTTGCTAAATTCATTTATCAGTTCTGGTAGTTTTTCTGTGGAGTCTTTAGGGTTTTCTATATAAATTATCATGTCATCTGCATATAAGGACAATTTTACCTCTTATCTTCCAATTTGGAATCACTTTATTTCTTTTTCTTGTTTGATAGCTATGACTAGACTCCCAATACTATGTTGAATAGAAGTGATGAGAGAGGGCATCCTTGTCTTATTCCAGATTTTAGTAGGAAGGCTTCTAGCTTTTCACTGCTGAGTATTATATTGGCTATGGTTTTGTCATAAATAGCTTTTATGATGTTGAAATATGTTCCCTCTGTACCTACTTTGTCTACCCTGAATCTTCAAGTCACTGAGCCAACTCAATTATTCCTAGACTTCTCATTATGTAAGGAAAAGACCTATCTTGTTGCAATCACTGTTATTTGAGTTTTCTGTTACATGTAGTCAAGCTAAATCTATACATGATACACCAAGAATCATGTGCTTGTTACCTGTGGTGGCCATGAGAAAGACTTCTTACATCTTTGATGACAGGGAGCACAACTGACCAAGGGACCTAGCTGCTGCATTCTGAAACCCATCACTGCATTCGTGCCAGGGCCAAATTTCCCATGGGCTGTTCCTGGCTAATGAATGAGCACAGATGGGATATTAAGGCGGGCCCATTCCTTGGAGATAGATGGATAATGGGTGGCTTTGGCTGGAAAACTTCCCAGTAGTGTTGCTGAACTTTCCTTAGAACTGTACTGAAGTCTAGGATGCTTCCACCCAACTTCCTTCTTCCCTCTCTCCTGCACTCAGGCTCAGACTTGTAGTGTGGTCTGATGTTTCTCCTAGGCTCACCTGGCTCCCTCTTCATTTTCTCTAACAAATCAATCTGAAAGGTTGTTATGTTGTAGCCCCACGTTCCAGGAAACAAAACTCACTCAGAAGCACAATGCAAATAGTGGAGTGCAGTTTATTACACCAGCAGGTCCAAGGCAGAATCTCCTCTTAGCCAAGGACCCCAATCAGTTTTTGTGAAAACCTTATATACCCTAAGTGTATGTGCCCAGACCCACCTCGCCAAGTTCCCTGAAGCTAGTCTGAACAAAATAAAAGAAAGATACAATCAAAGTTAACCTGTGATTCATATGCCTTAAGCCTAGGTAGTTAACAGTGGACAATTATCAATAGGCCTGTGGTCATACTCCGATAAGCATAATAGAATTTATGATTCTATTCAGTTACACAGATAATTAGGGTATTCTTTTAGGCTGTGGAGAGTCTAGGTATGAGCTCTGGGGGCTCTTCCATCTGGAGGGTCTGATTTTCCAGGTGGTATGCTGTGTCCATAGATACTGGGCAAATAGCTCAAAGTCCACAGTCCAGCCCAAGAAGGAATCCTGCTTTCAAGATGGAGCCTGTTCTGTCTGTTGCCTCCTTCAGTTGCTGAACCATGAAAGACGCCAGGATGCTTGGCCTCTGGAGGAGAAGAATTCAATCCGGGGCCAGAGATGAGGCTCGATCGCTCAGAGCTTTTGTGTAATAAAGTTTTATTAAAGTATAAAAGAGATAGAGAAAGCTTCTGACAGAGGCCTCAGAAGGGGGCAGAAAGAGTGCCCCCCTGCTAGTCTTTAGCCAGATATTATATAGCTACTAGCAGTCTGCTAACTGGAGAAAGGAAATGTCTCAAAACTCAGAGAATAGCACCAGGCCCCTCACCCACAACATGCATTGAGATAATATTGGCACCAGGTGCATCATCCCAGACCATAAAACAATCGACATGAATCTTGACAAAAGGCGTTTTATCTTACATTTTTTTTTTTTAAACCACAACGAAAAAATAAAATTTTAAAAAAGCTTTCGATTTTGGCTCAGGGAAATCACTGTAAAAGATTTGCGAAACTATAAAAACTTGAGTCTTCACTCACATTACTTTGCAAGTGTCCTAAAGCTCTTATCTGTGTTATAGAATGTGGAAGTCTAGACAATTTATTATAGGTATGTTCTACAAGAAATGTGGAATTCCATTCAGGAGACCCATACTCAAAGAAAAAGCCTCAGCATTACATCAGAGGATTTTTTTTTTGTGAACAACTTGGCAAAATGATTGGGTGGCGCCTCCCAAGTGGCTCTAGTGGTAAAGAACCTGTCTGCCAGTGAAGGAGACATAAAAGACACAGGTTCGATCCCTGGGTCAGGAAGATCTCCTGGAGAAGGGTACAGCAACCTACTCCAGTATTCTTGCCTGGAGAATCTCATGGACAGAGGAACCTGGCGGGCTACAGTCCATAGGGTCAGACATGACTGAAGCAACTTAGCTTGCATTATATCAAAAGATTGGCAAGTTTAAGTTTTAACTTAAAACACATTTATATGTTTTAAGTTTATATGTTTTAAGTTAAAACATGCATAAATACTAATCATTTTTTAGATACGTCTTTTAAACTGACTTTTTTTGTTGTTGTTGAACTGAGAAAGTCCTGGTTTCAGTTGCATCAGATAAGAGGGCTTCTACTGAAATAATGATAGTATATGTGAGTTGCTTTATTGCACAATAATTATATGCCCAGTGTAAAAGCCTTGAGTATAGCTTCAGCAGAATTATGAGCAGAGAGGAGAGATATTTCAGGCATCATGAAGAGGCTGATAAACAGGGCTCTGGAAATAACGTCCTTCAAGATTGAAGGATCTGTTTGGTAGAGCTGAGAGGACTGGAAGAAGAGAAGGCTGTAGTCCAAGAGGCAAGAGGGGAGAATGAGATTCTTGGGAAAAACTGTTCCTGATGATGGATGAAAAGTCCCATGATGAAGCCATGGGAACAGGGTGGTGGCTGAAGGAGAGACAAAGGTCACTGGAGTGAGGAGGTCAGCTATAGAGACAAGGCCAGGGTAGGTGGGCCATCCAATGACCTAGAAAGTCTTCTACACTGGCAGCAAGATTGGGCCTGGAGGAGAAATTAGGGGCCAGTGATGTGCTGGAAGCAGCTTATACTGGCTCATGAGAGCCAAATGTTAAATTTTCAGTTTTATGATCTGGTTGTTAAACACAGCCATTATTAAAAATTTAATTATATTGCCTGTAATGAAGTAAACTATATTAAAGCAAAGGTAATAAATATTTAAAACTGATCACTTTTTAATAACTTTATGACATTTTACTGCTCATGTTCTTAAAATTATTTATGTTTCTTATCTCTGTGTGGTGGAAATACTATACAATGGTGTGCTATGGTGCATTTTTGCTCAACTCTCCAGTGGCAACCCATTGATAACTCAAAATCAGCCGCGATGGAAATATTTAATTCACAGGAATTTGAAATTCTACAGCTGCAGAGCTTGATTTATTGTTTTGTTGATTACCTTCACTCACTCATCAATTGCAGCTGTAGGTTGGCTGTAGATACATGAGTTAAAGAAAAACCAATGAAAGCATTCTGTGGGAATCAATTGGCTATATGAAATTTACAATGAGTACTGTATATTTATTATGTGTTGTTTATGTCACATACATATCAATCAAACATAATAAATATATGTGTATATTTATGAGTATATTTCTCATAAAGAGCCAATTGTTAACATTTAGCAAATGTACCTCTGAACTAAGGTCTCCTCTCCCTGAGCTTGGCACTGGGATGATGGTGAGCAATTCGTATGGGGCTCTGCTCCTTCCCCACAGCCCCAGAACTCACAGGCTCATGAAGAATCAAGACATCTAGGTAACAACACAGCACTGAGTGGCAGAGAGAGAAGCAGCAAGATGAGGTATCTAGTCTAGGCAGCCATCCAGAAGTGTGAGACTCATGTGGGCACTCAAAGGACGAGTAGGAATCAGCCAGCCAGACAGACCACATGAGCTAAACCCAGTTGTTGACGGAAACAATGAAGGACAGAAGGCAGGAAGTCGAGGGACGCAGGGCATGGTGCATCTGCCAGAGAGAAACCAGCAGGCTCTGGGGTGCTCCACCTAGCCTCGTGGTACCCAGAGAGTGGAGAAGGGGCAGCTTCTACTAGCGAGGGTCCTCTGGACCCCAGTCCTTGAAAGAGTAGAATTTCTGGGCAAAGGGGTGCGGATGGGAGTCAGGTGAGGGGGAGAGAGGATGGACCAGTATGTGCAAAGGCAAAGAGGTAAGGGGAATCTGAATTCTTAGAGCTGCAGGCAGTGCTGGGGGCCAGCAGCAGTGGAGAGCCTCGGGAGGGTTCTCAGCAGGAGAGTGGTGCGGCTGAGATCCCTGCTTGGAGGAAAATGGTTTGAGAGACTGTCAGGTGGGGAAGCGGTAAAGAATGTAGTGTCTTTGAGGAGATGATCGCAGAGGTGATGGAAGAGGGTAGTGGGTATGGGAAAGCAGAATTGATGGGACTTAAGTTTCAGGGTCTGACTTGGGTACCTGAGGTCTGACGTAATCATTTCTTAAAGAGTATCCACCAATTGTTGTGTAGAATATTCTTCAAATTGGGTTTGTCTGATGTTTTCCCTGTGATTAAATGGAGGCTATGCATTTTGGAGGTAAGAATATCGCAGTCAGTGAAGCATATCAAAAGGTACACAATGTCAGTGTGTCTTATCACTGATATAGAGCCAGTTTTGGAGGCAGGCTCACAGGAGGAGGCACAAATAAGGGGAAAATATCTGGGGTTCCAGCTTGGGATGGGACTGGAATGCAGAAGAGAATTCAGACCAGAGACAGAGCCCTGGGAGCCTAGGGCACTGAAGAGGTGGCAGAGGACTGTGCAGGGGGCAAGGCTGCCAAGGAATAAGGTATCAGGCTGAGGAGGGGGAAGGGAGACGATGGAGGTAAAAGCCAGACTGGCTTTGTAATATATTAATATCTAACTTTTCAGGCAGATGAAGACTGGACCGTGACCTGTGGATTGGGGATCTAGGGACTCAGCCAGTGACCACAGCCAGCGCTTACCAGGCCAGGCCCAGGCTGGGATCTGTGAAGAGTACTTTCTGGACAGTTAGCTGAAGCATGCTAGGAGGAGCAGTCCTGTTCTAATTCGATGAGTGTGAGCAATGAGTGTTGCATATTCAGAGCTGCTGGCAAGGCTGCAAGGGGTGGTGGTGATGAAAATGAGCTGTGTATAGGCCAGCAGGCTACCCAACACCCAGCACTTTTAGCTGCCAGCAAAGCAACCTAGCTGATGGAGAATTAGCCCTAGCATTGTTAGTGAATGCCAAGTGCAAGTGCAGCCGTGGCCGCCCCCAAGTGGTCTATTAGAGGCACTGCCTTTAGAAGAGAAGCAATGAGGTGGGTTTCATATGTAGGCAAGAGGTTGGAGGTGTGGAATCATCTTTGTTCGCCAGATTCAGGCAGCCTCAGGGATCCCAATTTTTTTTTTTTTTTTNTGGGAGGGACTGGGGGCAGGAGGAGAAGGGGACGACAGAGGATGAGATGGTTGGATGGCATCACGGACTCGATGGACGTGAGTCTGAGTGAACTCCGGGAGTTGGTGATGGACAGGGAGGCCTGGCATGCTGTGATTCATGGGGTCGCAAAGAGTCGGACACGACTTAGCGACTGAACTGATAACTATCACCCCAAACAAAATCTAGAATATTTCCACCACCCAGAAATTTCTTTTACATCCCTTTCCTGTCAGTCTACCCCCATCCCCAACCAGGAACTACTTTTCTGCTGTCATATTAATTGTCCTGTTTTTGAACTTCCTATCAGTGGTATCACATAGTATTTCTTTGTTTTTGCTTTTGGCTGCTTGCCCAGTGTCAGGATCTTAGTTTCTCTATTGAACCTGGGATAACTGCAGTGGAAGCACTGAGTCCTCNAGTCTACCCCCATCCCCAACCAGGAACTACTTTTCTGCTGTCATATTAATTGTCCTGTTTTTGAACTTCCTATCAGTGGTATCACATAGTATTTCTTTGTTTTTGCTTTTGGCTGCTTGCCCAGTGTCAGGATCTTAGTTTCTCTATTGAACCTGGGATAACTGCAGTGGAAGCACTGAGTCCTCACCACTGGGCCACCAGGGAATGCCCCCTAGTATGTATTTTTTTGATCTGCCTTATTTTGCTCAACATAATGTTTTTGAGATTCACTCATGTTGCGGTTATTAATTGCTCATTCATTTGTATTTCTGATTCCATTGTTTGAATATACAATCATTTATTTATACATTTTCTTGTTGATGGCTGCTTCTGGGTTTTAATGACTACAGATAAAGTTGCAATGAATTTGCAAGTCTCTTGTGAATATGTTTTTATTCTTCTTGGGTATATACATAGAAGTAGAACTGATAGATTAAATGGTAACTGTCAGTTTAACTCCCTGAGGAACTGCCAAAATGTGTTCCAAAGCAGCTGCACCATTTGCATTCTTTCCAGCCATGTATAGAGGTTCCAATTTCTCCCCATCCCTGTTGTTATCATTTGCCTTTTTTATTATAGCCATTCTAGTGGGTGTGAAATGGTATCTCATGATGATTTTGACTTGCATTTCCCTGATGACTAATGATATTGAGCATGTTTTCAAGTGCTTATTGGCCATCTGTATATCTTCTCTGGAGAAATTTCTATTCAAATTCTTTTTATATTTTATAGCGGATTGTCTTTTTTATTATTGAGTTGTAAGAATTCTTCATATATTCTAGATGCAAGCCTCTTATCAGAGATATGATTCAAAAATATTTTTTCCCATTCTGTAGGTTGGGTTGGGGAGGTTCCAGTCTGGCTGGGGAAAGAAGACAAACGTGGGGAGTGAGGAGATGGGAAGGAGATGTTGAGGGGAGAGGCACTGTAGGGGAGATCTAGGGCGAATTCTCTGAGCTTCAAGTTGCCCACCCAGGTAGAGACTGGATTGGATGGACCGCTCTGACATTGCCCTGGCTCTGCAGCAAGAGTATGTGTCACCGTATACTCAGTGCTGTGCCGTCAGGCACATATACTTACATTAAGTGTCAGGGACTTGGCATCTTGTAAGACCAGGAGCGTGAGTAGGGTAGAGGGAGAAGAAGTCTCTTTCTTAAAAAAGGAGACTCCACTTTGCAAACTTCCACAGGACTAATTAGTGACCTTGGAGGCAGCATGATGTGGCCTTAAGAGCCAGTCAGGTTTGGATTGAGATCTTGCTTATAGCTGACACGACTACTAGTGCTTTTTAGCCATTCCTGATAGCTTCCTATATCCTTATTCTAATATTCTTACTGTATATATATTTAAATGTAAATATAGTGGGCTGCCGTCTATGGGGTGGCACGGAGTCAGACACGACTGAAGCGACTTAGCAGCAGCAGCAGCAGCATAGGTTAAATAGATGTATAGTTTAAATACAAATTTTTAGCAACACTGCACAGCATGTGAGATCTTAGCTCCCCAAGCAGGGATCAAACACACCCTCCTGCAATAGAAATATGGAATCTCACCCACTGGATCACCAGGGAAGTCCTTGTAAATTCTTTTATTCTTAAAATATGTGAACTCCTGGGGTTTTCTGCTTAAGGGTTTTCTCTGCTCAGAAGGCACACAAGACACAGAAAAGTCTGAAAATTCAGGAGCAGCCCTCAACCCTAGTTTCCTCATTCTTTGGTGGTACAACAATACAACACAATGGTATTCTTCACTGTGCCTTGGAGGTCCCCAGTAGAATCGAGACCCCCATTGCCCACTGTTCATTATAGCACCCTGAACTGAGTTCCTTTCTTTTCTTTGTTTCTACTTCGTCCACTCCTCTACTAGGGCTTTCTGAGATCATCTCTCAAGCAGACTAGTGTCTGCTTCTGGGGAAATCCAACCTAAAGATACTGGTTCTTCTTGGGCAGATCATCTGACCTCTCTGAAGCTCACTTTCCTTATCTACAAAATGAGGATAAAAGCATTTACTTCATAGGGTAGTAAGGAGGTTTAGCATCTCACTCAGGTATATTTAGAGCTCAGTAAATGCTAGTCCTCTTTTCTTCCCAGCTGTTTATTGTCCTGTAAACAGATTTTCTCCCAGAGATTGTTGGGCAGACATGCCTCATTAAGCCATAGTTGAGCAGGAATGATAAGCAGCCTGGAGCTAGTCCCATAGGTTACTGGACTACTATTCCCAGTCACTTCCTGCCTCTCTGCTGTTGGATTAAACATCCCCACTGTTTGTCACATCTTGCATCCTCTAGAGCAGTGGTCCCCAACCTTATTGGCACCAGGGACTGGTTTTGTTGGAGACAATTTTTCCATGGACTGGGATGGGGACTGGTTTGGGGATGATTCAAGCACATTACAATTGGTGTGCACTTTATTTCTATCTTTGTTACATTGTGAAGTAATTATTCAGCTCTCACAATTATGCAGCATCTGTGGGAGCCATGAGCTTATTTTTCTGAGCTCAGATGGTAAGTCAAGTGATGGGGAGTGACTGTAAATGCAGATGAAGCAGTGCTGGCTCACCCAAGGCTCACCTCCTGTTGTGTGGCCTGGGGATTGAGGACCCTGCTCTAGAGGGAGCAAGTCTCCCTGTTGCCCATGCTTTAGCCATAGGACATGCTTTGGTGAGTGGCATGTTAGCTGATGTGACATTTACCACATCTGAGAAGAAGCTTTAACTGTTACTGCATGGTTTGGCTCTGGCTCTTTTTTTCACTCCTGCCCTCTACCATGAGAAAGAGGTGTCCCCAGAGCCTGGCACTCATTAGACACTTACTGTGTACCAGGCATTGTCTCAATTGTTACATATGTCTACACATGTTATTAATAATTTATTTCATTCTCACAGGAACTCTAAGACATAGGTACGAGTAGTATCATCCTTATTTTACATATTTGGAAAAGTAAGATTCAGTAAGGGTGACTGCCTTGCACAAATGTACACAATTGGGAAGGAGGAGGCAGTCTGCCTTCTAGGCCCATACTCTTAACCACTACACTATGCTGTTTCTCACAGCTGATCAGCAAACGCTTGTCAAGTAAAAGTTTGTTTCAGTTCAGTTCAGTCACTCAGTTGTGTCCGACTCTTTGCGATCCCATGAATCACAGCATGCCAGGCCTCCCTGTCCATCACCAACTGCCAGAGTTTACTCAAACTCATGTCCATTGAGTCAGTGATGCCATCCAACCATCTCATCCTCTGTTGTTCCCTTGTCCTCCTGCCCTCAATCTTTCCCAGCATCAGGGTCTTTCCCAATGAGTCAGTTCTTCATATCAGGTGGCCAAAGTATTGGAATTTCAGCTTCAACATCAGTCCTTCTAATGAATATTTAGGAATGATTTCCTTTAGGATGGACTGGTTGGATCTCCTTGGAGTCCAAGGGACTCTCAAGAGTCTTCTCCAACACCACAGTTCAAAAGCATCAATTCTTTGGCACTCAGCTTTCTTGATAGTCCAACTCTCACATCCATACATGACTACTGGAAAAACCATAGCCTTGACTAGATGGACCTTTGTTGGCAAAGTAATATCTCTGTTTTTGAATATGCTATCTAGGTTGGTCATAACTTTTCTTCTAAGGAGCAAACGTCTTTTAATTTCATGGCTGCAGTCACCATCTGCAGTGATTTTGGAGCCCCAAAAAATAAAGTCTGACACTGCTTCCACTGTTTCCCGATCTATTTACCATGAAGTGATGGGACTGGATGCCATGATCTTCATTTTCTGAATGTTGAGTTTTAAGCCAACTTTTTCACTCTCCACTTTCACTTTCATCAAGAGGCTCTTTGGTTCTTCTTCGCTTTCTGCCATAAGGGTGGTGTCATCTGCATATCTGAGGTTATTGATATTTCTCCTGGCAGTCTTGATTCCACCTTGTGCGTCATCCAGCCCAGCGTTTCTCATGATGTACTCTGCATATAAGTTAAATAAGCAATATTTAGCCTTGATGTACTCCTTTCCCTATTTGGAACCACTCTGTTGTTCCATAACCAGTTCTAACTGTTGCTTCCTGACTGGCATACAGATTTTTCAAGAGGCAGGTCAGGTGGTCTGATATTCCCATCTCTTTCAGAATTTTCCACAGTTGATTGTGATCCACAAGGTCAAAGGCTTTGGCATAGTCAATAAGGCAGAAATAGATGCTTTTCTGAAACTCTCTTGCTTTTTTGATGATCCAACAGATGTTGGCAACTTGATCTCTGGTTCCTCTACCTTTTCTAAATCTAGCTTGAACATCTGGAAGTTCATGATTCATGTACTGTTGAAGCCTGGCTTGGAAAATTTTGAGCATTACTTTACTAGCATGTGAGATGAGTGCAATTGTGCGCTAGTTTGAGCATTCTTTGGCATTGCCTTTCTTTGTGACTGGAATGAAAACTGACCTTTTCCAGTCTTGTGGCCACTGCTGAGTTTTCCAGATTTCCTGGCATATTGAGTACAGCACTTTCACAGCATCATCTTTTAGGATTTGAAATAACTCAACTAGAATTCCATCACCTCCACTAGCTTTGTTCCTAGTGATGCTTCCTAAGTTTGTTTAAATGATTGTAATTCATGAAACACTGTTTCTTTCTATTTACCGAGATTCTGAAGGTACAATCTACTGGGACAAAGATGGGCTTCTGATTTTGGACCTGGGGACTTTTCCTGCCTCAGTTGTTAGCCAAATAGGAGGTCTTTCTAATTCTCTTGACTGGGGAAAGGTCATCTATGGCTATCATATAGGAACCCAAATAATCCTCTGTAGGATCCACATGGATCATGCAATATCTCCTGTAAATTCCCCCATGGATCCCAATTATCTCCACTGTATATTTCAGCTCAACCTCAGACCCCTCTCCTGGAGGTTCATGTGAACCCATATATATTTCCTAAGGCCCACATGGACTCCCAACATCTCCTCTGTAGGAGTCATGCTTGATAACCTCCTCAGGGTCACATTCATCATTTCACCGGGTCCTCTCATAACTCTGTAAATCAGTTAAAGCCTGTCTTAAGGCAAGATAGAGGGCAGTGATTATGAGAGTGAACCAGGGACAGGATCAAAAGCAGAATCTCCTTGTCTTGCTCTGTAGCCCATGACTCCTCTGTCCTGCATAGATTATGCTTCCTGCTTAATACTCCATAGCCTCTGAGGCTCCCTCCCTTTTCTTGCCTCTCGTGCACTAACTCCTGTCTGCCTTTCTTCACTCCCACCCCTTTTCTAACCCAGCTGTGGGAGTGAGGCCCCATCCCAGCAGGCTGAGACCATACAATGGGGTCCTTATTCTGGGCAAAGAATCCCCACAGTGTCTCCCACCCACTGAGGCCCCCTTCTAGGCCCAGGATGGTGTGGGTGGAGGGCACCATGAAGGGCAGGAGCTATTTATTGGCTGGTAGGATAGAGGGTGGTCCTGATTGTAGATATCCCACAGGAGGTTTACATATGAAAACATCACTCACAATGAAAGCCTGTCTGTCGTTCACTCCCAGCCTCATCTCTCCAAGTGGGTCTCTGGCAACTCTCATTGATTCTGGGCTTTATAACATTTACCCTAGTCTCTACTCACTTTTAGTGTTCATGTCTGTATATCAGCCTCTTTTTGTTTTAAATATATACTTTAAATATTTATTTATTTGGCTGTACCAGGTCTTAGTCTCAGCATGGGGGATCTAGTTACCTAACCAGGGATCAAGCCTGGGCCCCCTGCATAGGGAGAACAGAGTCTTGACCACTGGACCACCAGGGAAACCCATAGTCTCTTATTTTCTCTCTCTGCCTTTCTCTTTTTCGTCTTCTTTCTTTTTTCTGTTTTTTCTTTCTAAGCCTCTCCCTTTCTATTCTTCTATGTCGCTTATCTGTCCCTACTTCTTATCTCTTTCTCCCTTCATCTTGCTCTCTTCTTTATCTTTCCTTGTCTGTTTTTCCTCTCCAAATCTTAATCTCTCCATGACTCTGTCTTCATGTTTCTATGCCTCTGTGTTATGGCTCTCCTCTCTTGTCTATGTCGGTTTTTTGGATTTGTGTTTCCTTGTCTATGTCTCATTTCTGACTCTTTATGTTTCACCTTTAATCTTCCATCCTCTATCCCCTCTCTGTAATTTTGGCCCTGTAGATCCGAAGGACTTCCGTCAGTCTCCTGCTTATGAAGCTCCCTCTCCCTCTTCCTTTCTGGTACACCCAGAGGCTCCTGGAACTGGCATGGGAGGTTATTCTCCCAGTTTACATATTTGGAAGCTGAGGCTCTGATTGTTGGTACCAGACTCCCATTTCCGGATCTCTTCCTCGACGTTCTCAACTTGCTCTTGTCCGCGTAGTGCCTGCCCGCAGCCTGATCCGGCCCAGAGTCTGGAACTTAGCACCTCGGACAGCTCCTGCAAAGCATAGGGGCGGCCAGGCCTTCCTTCTCGCGAGTGCAGGAGCCGCGGCCAGTGGAAGCTCGGGAATCTCGCGAGAGCAGCTGCTGCAGGCAGAGGTGGCGCGGGCGCGCGAGGAACTGGCTCCAGGCGCGCGCGTGCGCGAGCGCGCGCACACCCCGTCTCCAGCCCCGGAGCGGCTCGCGGCCGGCTCCGAGCCGCATCGCTGGGTGCAGCGCAGCGCGGTGGCCTTTCCGCAGCCGAACGACAGCGGCGGGTGAGTCCCAGGCCCAAGGGCCCAGAGCAGGGCTTTGCAGGGAGGTTGGGCTCAGAGGGAGAGAGGGTCACCCCATCTCCAGCTTTGTACCTGCTACGCTTCACCTTTCGATGCATGGGGCAGGTCGAGCTGGAGAGGTGGAGTCGAGGTGACCTTCCCTGTTAGGGCGGGGGAAGAATGCTTCGGGTGCCCCAAGCCTCCCCCAGCCCTCACCATCCCCATTCCCGGCTCCTGCAGAGGGAACCCGGGTCTCGGATGACGTCAGACCCCTGGATTCTGGAACCTGGGCCTTGGGCCCACCTGACGTTCCCAGCAAACAGTCCTCCTCCTGGGGCCCTCCTCCTGGCGCACGCGGCCGGTTGACTGTGGCCTCTTTGGGGGTCTTTCCTGACAAGAGGCGCCTGCAGGAGGAGCCGTTGTGTTCCCCAGCCCCCACGTAACTGAGGCGGCCGGCCTTTGGACCGCTGGTCTGAGCCGCCTCCGGAGGTTTTCCAGATGGGTGCATTGGTTTGAGCCTGGGGTCTAACAGGGCTTCGGAGTGGTATGTGGAGGGCCCAGATGGAGCTCATTGTAACGCTGACAGGAGTCGGTCATGAAGATGGGGGGAGATACTTGGGAACCCGTCTCGGTCCCTGCCTCTGGGAGCGCCCAATCTAGAGGCTGGGGGAACCAAGTAGTCTTAGAGAATTTGCCATCTCAGGCAGTTCAAACCAGTAATGCCCCAAATCCAGGATGAGGGGTTTAGAGAGGGCCAGGTGGACTTTCCTGTGGACACCAGGAGCACAAGGAGAAAGGGAGACAAGAGGCAGTGAACAAGAGTCTGCTCTTGGAGGAGGTGAGATTTGGATGACAAGAGAGGTAAGAGAGGGCACTTCCGGGAATGGTCTGGACTAAGGCCTAGAGGGGGGAACCAAGTATAGCTGTTGGGAGGCCTGGCCTGTGAGCCCAGCCGTGTGACTGAACCCCATGGGGTGGGGAAGTCTGGAAAATTTTGTAGCCTATGCCCCACCTGTTCTGTCTTCAAGGGGAAGGCCTCTGAAAGAGGGGAATGGTTCTTGCGGAGAGATTTTGTTTGGGGCTACACAGGTCTTGCTAATTGAGATATGATCTGGGTTTGGTGAGCCTGAGTTGCTGAGAGAGGACTGACTGGTCACTGGGCCACAGAAAGAGGGTCTTCTTAGGTCTAGCGAAGCCATGGAGAGTTAGCAGGATCCTGGGAGAGGAGCTCTGGATAGGAGCCTTGGGCTCTGTTCCTTTTTTAACTTTTTCTCTGGCTGGCTGGCCACCTTTGAACAAATTGATTCCCCTCTCTGGGCATCCCTTTGCCAGCACGTTTCTCTTGGGATAAGATAATAGGACTAAGTACTGACCTCCCTTGAGGAAGCTGCTTGATCTAGTTTAGAGCTTCACTCTCTGTTTTCCTCCCTCTTCCTTTTCTCCCCTCTCCCTCTGTCTTCCTCTTCCTGTCCCTGCCCCCATCCCCCCAGCTGTTCCTCTGCAGGCTGCACTTCCCTTCCATTCTTGCTGACAGCCTGGAGTTTCTGAGGTTTGCTGGAGGAAGTGAGGTACAGCAGGGTTCTTGGAACTGTGGGGTTACCCTGATTGTGAGGAGGGCATCCGTTGCTCCACTCCCACCCCTGGGCTTGGGAGGGCTACAGAAAGCTGAAGTCACAAGGATAGAAGGTTCCAAGCTCCTCTGCTCTGTGTCCACATCTTAAGCAAGAACGTGATTGACTTGTTCTCTGTGCTCTGTTCTGTGCTGAGTCCCTCCTGTAAGCCCCATCCATGATGGAACCAGGAAGAGATTGGATGAGAATGAGTGAGCATTCGTTACCCAATAACTGGTTCAGAATATAAATAGTGGGAGGCACAGCAGGGATGTCTAGAAGGGCTTACAGAAGAGGTGGAATATGAGAAAAATAGTAGGACTGAGAGGAATTGGCAGGGCTCTGGTTTAGGGTCACTGGAAGCAGACGGGATGGCTCGATATGATCGGTATGAAGCTGGGAAGTGGGTCAGCGTGTGGACAAGAAGCAGAAGGTGGTGGGTGGGAGCTTTGTAGCTGATTGACACAAGGCCTTGACTGCCAGGCACAAGATCAGTAGGGGCTACTGGAGAGTTATCACAAGACAGTGATAGCCATGCCAGAAGAGTAGTGTTTTCTGAGAAAGGTTCAAACCCTGATGCTGGGAAAGATTAAGGGCAGGAGGAGAAGCGAGCAACAGAGGATGAGATGGTCGGATGGCATCACTGAACCAGTAGACATGAGTTTGAGTGAACTCCAGGAGATAGTGAAGGACAGGGAAGCCTAGAGTGCTGTAGTCCATGTGGTCACAAAGAGTCAGACACAGCTTAGCGACTCAACAACTGGAGAGTCATCACAGGCCAGTGTGAGCAATGCCAGGAGAGTAGTGTTTTCTGAGAAAGAGTCATAGTTCTGGGACATCAGGGCTGGGGATATGGGATTGGGTGTAGGGTAAGGAGACCAGAGGTAGAGCTGGAGGGGGAAACTTCCATCTTAGCAGATAAGCTCTGGGTGGGCAGGAAGAAAATGACCATTTCTATGCCAAGCATGGGGCTCATGCTGGTGAGTAGGGAGCCCTGGAACAAACCACAGGTCTCTATCCTGATCTGAGGCCAGACTTGACTCCTTTCTTTTTGGTGTGGACCTCACTCTTTTTACTGTGGGACCTTCTGTCCCCCCAACTTCACAGTTAGAATAAATTATAGTCTGTCTTTTGAACAAAATTCAGTTAGTATTTGCTCTCTTACTGATAACTAAGGAAGTGTTCCCTTAGCCCTGCATCTTTAGGGGATATGTAGCACTCCCAGTGCCTCCCAACATTATGAAAGACTCTCAGTTGAGGAATGAATTGCTACTTCTCTTCTTTTGCAGTTTAAGAGCTTTGGTTCGCAGAGGCCGGTCATTGCTGCTCCCCTCTCCCCCTGCCCAAGTATAAAGGCTAATCCCTGACAGAAGAGCAGAGGATCCTGGAACCTTCCATTCTTGTGACCTCAGCCTTCTGTAGCCCTCCCAAGCCTAAATTCTTTCTGGGCTAACAATCTACAAACAAGGCAACCTTGCCCTGTGCCCTGGCCCTGAGCGCTGGCTTTCCCACCATCAGTACTTTGCTACACTGACTTCTCTGTAGCACCTTTGGGAGACAGCCTGGGACCAGATGGGGGTCAGGTTGGAGCCAGGGTTACAGCCTCCTCCCTTGAGGCTGCTACAGTCTAGCTGTTGCCTGCTCTCCCTCTGCCTCTCTTCTTTGTTTTCCTGGAGGCGTTAGTGTTGGACTGCAGTCTCTCGTTGCATATCCCATTGTCTCATGCGAGGCGATGCCTCCTTCAGCTACTCCTTCTGCTGGCTAGACCTGAGTCTGGTCATTGCTGGCATGTGGCCACCTCTGAAACCCGAAACCCCAGTATTGTTCTCTGACCACAGTCCAATTTCTGCTTTACCTGCCTTGGGACCTCAAGGAGACTTCAAGTTCTCTGACACTTCCATTTTATCTATCTCATGAGCATGGCACCTACCGTGTCCTTCCTGGACTCCATGGTCCTGGATTTTAACTGGCTCTTGCCCTCAGTGACCGTGCCATTGGCCCATGTGTCCCAGCCCAGAGCAGACCACTCCACCCCACCGTCCCCCCAGTTCTGGATTCTACACTAAGAATGTGGAAAACTTCTGGTGGCCATCACATGGCAGAATAGTCTCATTCTGCTTCCATGGAGGGTCTCCAGCCTCAGCTGTGCCTTCATCACTTCTCGGGACTGTCTTCACTTCCCTCTTCCCATCAGCTGCCCATCCTATTCCATGGGAAGAGTAGTCCAAACTTGGACCATTATCCCAAAGCCCTTTTACTCATGTAGAGGGTTAGTTGAGTGGTATATGTGGAAGTTGGAACCATACCTGTGTTTCTCTATTTCTTGAATCCTAGGGCTCCTAGTCCAATTCACCCATTCTGTGCTGTGGATGCCGGCCCTTCCTGTCTCCTGAGACATCGGTGTCTGTTAGCTGTTTCCCCCTCTACTGTATCTTTAGTACTCTGCTGTTTTTCCTTAACAATACTGTCTTCCCTGCTTATTAATGTGCTCAAGTCTCCTATCTGGAAAAACCTGTCTAACTGTATGTCCTCCTCTAGCTGCTGCTATTTTAAACCTATGACTTTGTGAATAGTGATATAGAAAAGTGATATAAGACTGTTGTAGACATTTTAGAAAATAAAGATAAAAGAAAGACAATAATATAATCTCACTAT
Source organism: Neotragus moschatus (assembly GCA_006410615.1). NCBI lineage: Eukaryota > Metazoa > Chordata > Mammalia > Artiodactyla > Bovidae > Neotragus > Neotragus moschatus. Next base: position 3,572,503 of record SJYA01002789.1, on the reverse strand, counting down.
CAAGAGATGGTTATTAATCCTTTAATGTATGGTATTTCATTCTTGACACTAATATTCTCTGTGTTATATTAAAGTCTCAGCTGAGTTTTTTTTAAAATTAGTCTGTTAGACTTATCCCTCTTCCTCTCTTCATATTCCCTCATTTCTTGGCAACTGCCCGCTGCCCCACCACTCCCTGAAGCCGTGACCTAATTTCCAGAATCAGCCCATGTCACAACCGACTGTTCTGTGGCCATGAACATTGTTGACCTGGTTGACCAGTCATTAAAAAGGTTGAAATAACCTGCATTCATTGATGTGAAACATTTTCATGAGATATTGTTGAGTGGAGGAAACCAGGTTATAAACTGTCATGTATAAAATGATCTCATTTTTGTCATATAGGCGTGTGTGTGTGTGTGTATGTGTGTGTGTGTGTGTGTTGTGTCCAACTCTTTTCGACCTCATGAACTGTAGCCCATCAGGCTCCTCTGTCCATGGGATTTGACAGACAAGAATACTAGAGTGGGTTGCCATTTCCTTCTCCACATATATGTTTATGTATACATAAAAACCAGAAACTTAAAGGTCAGACTGTTAAAAGGGTGACCTCTGAGAAGGTGGATTTTGGAAGAAGTTGTATTTTCTCCTTTATGGACTTTGATTTTTTTTTTAACTTGCAGATATTTTTATGTATGTTGCTAAAAAGCAACATAATTTCACTTTATTAAAAAAAAAACTTTGAGGTTATATTTTGTTAAAAGAAGAATAGAATCCTTCAGTCGCTCCCAAGACTCAGAGGATAAAGCTCAAATTCTGCTCATGGCCTTTTAAGGCCAGGATGACTGGTCCCTCCCATCTCTTGGCCCTATTTTTGCCTTTTTTTCACTCCTTCCACTTTAGCTTTATCTGTGCTCTGCTTCTTTCTGTTTCTTAATTTTGCCGTGCCACAGTTCTGACCTTCCCTTTGCACATGTTTTTCTGGTTCTTTCTTTTCCTGGCCAACTCTTATTTATCCTTCAGGATTCAGCTCTGATATCACCTCCTCTGTGAAGCCGTCCCTGGCTCCTCCAGGATGGACCAGGGAGGTGCTCCTCTGGGTTCCCACAGCTTTGTGTACTTGCTCTCCGGGAGCACTTCTCAGACTGTGTTATCATTGCCCATTGACTTAGTTACATCCTTTACTCTTACCTCCTCCCTTTGGACTCAAACTTCCCTCCCATATTGCAGAGAAAATTGAAGCCGACATGTGGGACTCTCACTGTCCTTTCCAAGGCCTCAGACCTCCCCCATCTGCTTGCATCATGTTTTTCTTCCCACCTCCTTGCTCTGGACTCCATGCTTCTCCGTTTCAAGGCCTTGCTCCATTAATCAACCTCTGTCTCTATTGTAATTGCAGCTCTTCCCTGGAACTTCACATCTCGAGCTTATTACATCCTAAACAAACAACCTTGAGCCATAGTCCCTCCTTGAACCACTTGTCTCACCCAAGTATTACCCTATTTCTGTTCTCTAACAAGGCAGGCTTCTTCAAATTGTTGTCTATACCTGCTCTCAGCTTACATGTTCAACTATTAATATATAGTTTGGCTGCTACCACCCCCAAGCCCTCAGCCCAGCTCCTACCACCCCCAGGGTAGTTCTTGCTGGGGTCACAGGTGACTTGCTGTGGCTGAACATTTTTCAGTCCAGCCCTTTTGATGCTGGACCTCTCAGTGGCATCTGTCACATCTGTCCACTCTCTACTCCTGGCTTTGGAGACTTCATACTCTCCTGGTTTTCCTCCTGCCTCATCAACTGCTCCTGCTCATTCTTTGCCAGCTCTTCTGCTTGAATTTTCTTTCCATATATATATATATATATTTTTTAAACAGGTAATACATTTACACGATTCATAATTCAAAAACGTCCTGAATTTCATCAATTCTAAAATAAACACTGATTTCTGAAAACATTTTAATGTCTGTGACTTTAAAATTTTGGCATCTTATCATTATAAATTGGTGGGTTTTATTTTCTTTCTTTTGGTAAATGATATAATGATCTAAAAGTTGCTGGTATCTTGGATTTGATGGTATAAAGATACATAGTAAATGGGATTTCCCTGGCCATCCAGTGGTTAAGACCCTGTGCTTCCACTGCAGGGAGCACAGGTTTGATCCCTGGTCTGGAAGATCCTACATGCATCATGGTGTGGCCAAAAACAGAAGAAGATAAAAAACCCAGATAGATAGTAAAAATTATTCCTTCCATCTACTCCAAGTCTATGCAGTTCCTCTGTCCTCTGGGAACCACAATTATTTTTTTATTGATGTCCTACTAGAGATTCTTGATTCTTTGTGTATATATGGCCAAATGCAACTATATATTTTTTCTTTGACTTAAAATATTTATCTATTTTTATGAAGTGTAATTGACATATATTACTTTCAGGTGTACAGTATAATGATATTTGTATATTTTGTGAAATGATTGCCATAAGTTCTAACCACTGGATCGCCAGGAAATTTCCTGACATTTTTACAGAACAATTTGAAAGTAAGTAGCAGACAAGACATAATATTTCTAAATATTTCAGCATGTATCTTCTAAGAACCGAAGTATTATTCTATGTAACCACAACACCTAAGAAATTTAACACTTACTTGCCTGAAAAATCCCATGGATGGAGGAGCCTGGTAGGCTGCAGTTCATGAGGCTGCTAAGAGTCGGACATGATTGAGCAACTTCACTTTTACTTTTCCCTTTCATGCATTGGAGAAGTAAATGGCAACCCACTCCAGTGTTCTTGCCTGGAGAATCCCAGGGACGTGGGAGCCTGGTGGGCTACCGTCTATGGGGTCACACAGAGTCGGACATGACTGAAGCGACTTAGCAGCAGCAGCAGCAACAGTGATATTTTCTATCCAGTCTGTATTCAAATTTCTCTACTCATCCTAAAAATGTCCTTTATTGCTATGATTTAAAAATCCAGGACCCCTCATTACACTTGGTTGCAATCTCCTGCAAGTCTCCTCTCTACCAATTTCTATCTTTCATGACATTAACATTTATCTGGGAGAATTTCCCACAATCTGGACTTGTCAGATTCTTTTTTATAATAATTATTTTCAGATTAAACATTTTGGCAATAATACTACATAGGTGATGTTGTGTTCTTCTATGTGAATCACGTCAGGAAGCACATAATGTCCTTTTTTCCCATAATCAGGCACGTTTGAGAAGTTTAGTCACTTGGCCTGCCAGATCCTTTCATTATAGAAGTAACTTTTCTCTCTTGTGATTAATATATAATGTGGTGGTGGTGTGTGGGGGGGGTAACACTCAGACTGTATGTCTCCTCTATTCCCCACCCATCTTTCACCCAGTGGTTTAAGCAGCCATTGATAATCCTTGCCTGTGTCAGTTCTACATAGGGGTTACAAAATGAAGATTTTAAAAATTATATCATTCCTTCTGTCTTAGAACTTTTCCTTCCCATCTCCCTTTCTTTTGTTTGTTATAATGAAGTTTCACATTCTTTTCTTTCAGCATGTTATCGTTCCTGATATCATTCATATTTGTCCTCCAGCTTTTTATCTTGAAAACTTTAAACTTGAAAGAATAAAACAAGGGACACTCATGTAACTTCCCTGTTGCTGCTACTGCTGCTGCTGCTGCTGCTAAGTCGCTTCAGTTGTGTCCGACTCTATGCGACCCCTTAGACGGCAGCCCACCAGGCTCCTCCGTCCATGGGATTTTCCAGGCAAGAGTACTGGAGTGGGGTGCCATTGCCTTCTCCGGATTCTGTCTATATCTATTCATTATTCCTTATTTTTTGAACTATTTGAAGATTCACATATCACAACACTTTACCCCTAAGCATTGGAGCACATATTTCTTAAGAAAAAGGACATTTTCCTGCATAAACTCAAGAACACTATCACACCCAAGAAATGTAACATAGACCCAAATAATATTATCTAGAGTCTCTATTCAAGTTTCCTGATGTCCCATTGTTTCCCCCTTGAACCAGAATCCAATCAAGGTTTACACTCAGTTTTTGTTGCCATATAGCTTTAGACTCCGTTAGGTTAGAGAATCCCTTGTTTTTGTTTTTGTTTTTTTGTCTTTTAGGGTGTCGGCATTAAAAAAGAATTTGTTTGTTCATGGTTGCGCTGGGTGTTCTTTGCTGCGTGCAGACCTTCTCTAGTTGGGCGGAGTGGGGCTGCTCCTTGTAGTGTTCCTCTTTGTCTTCCCCTGTTGCAGTGCACAGGCTCTAGGCGCATGGGTTTCAGTAGTTGCGGTGCATGGGCTTAGTTACCCTGCAGCTTGTGGGATCTTCCCAGACCAGGGGTCGAACCCATGTCTCATGCATTGGCAAATGGATTCTTAACCACAGGACCACCAGGGAGGTTCCGGATGCTGGCCTTTTTTTTTAGTGTCCTGGCCAGTTTAGTTTATAGAATGCACCACAACTTGGATGTGACTGATTGTTTCTTTTGACTAGATTCGAGCTAAATATTTGGGGTCAGGAATACTACATAGGTGATGCTCTGCCCCTCCTGGTATATCACACTGGGAAGCCGTAATGTCTGTTTGTCCCATTATTGGTGAGTTTGAGTTTGATCACCTGGTGAAGATGGCACCTGCCAACTTTCTTCACAGTAAAAGTGCCTGTTCTCCTTTGTAATTAGTAAGTCATCATTGAGACTCTGTGACTGTCTTCTTCCCCAACAATCTTTCACCTAGTGAAAGAGTTAGCAGCCATTGCAGATCCTTGTGTGAATCAGCTATGACATTCATGATTGCAAAATTAGAAGATTTTCTAATTCTGTTACTCCTACGTTTATAGCTAGCATTGTTCTGCAAAGATCTTGCTTTCTTACTTCCTCCCTCATTTAAAAAATGAGTTTCACTTTGGATTATTTTTCAAACTCAACATGTTATATTACTGTCATTATTTTTGATGCTCTGAATTCACCCAAATTTGGCTGATTGGTTCAGTTCAGTTCAGTTCAGTCGCTCAATCGGGTCCAACTCTTTGCGACCCCATGAATTGCAGCACGCCAGGCCTCCCTGTCCATCACCAACTCCCGGAGTTCATCCAAACTCACGTCCATCAAGTCAGTGATGCCATCCAGCCATCTCATCCCCTGTTGTCCCCTTCTCCTCCTGCCCCCGATCCCTCCCAGCATCAGAGTCTGATTGGTAGCCCCTTCAAATTGGTGTCCTTTTGACATGTTCTAATTAGTTGAATTCCTGCTTATTTCTGGTACCACAAGATGTTCTAGGCTGATGTTGTATTTCTTTGTCCTGGCTTGGGACCAACCACATATTTTTAAAGACATGAGTTCATATTGATCCCTCCGATTCAAATCCAGCGTCACAGGACTCTTTCTTGTCTTCCTGTATTCCATATTCTGTCTCCGTATCTAACATTGAGAACCCAGGTTCCAGCAACACAAACACATCCTGTCATGTGTTCTCTGCTGTGGTGCACATGAAAAGTTTCAGTCGCCACACCAATACCAACAGTAAACCTGCTAAGAGTTTAGATTTCTTTCTAGCTGTTTTTGCTCTTGAGACAGATACTTTTAAGAGAACACAGAGTACTGAGATCAAGCCGTTTGGCCAGTTCTTTTTCCTGTATGATTGTGTTATCAATTTGCTGTACAGATAGCTTAATTTGTTTTTATTTATTTCAATTTTAGTGGTTCTCTCCAATATATATATATATATATATATATTCTGGCTGTATCGCCCAGAATGCAGGATCTTAGTTCCCTGTTCTGGGTTCCAGCTGAACCTGGGATCTAGGCAGTGGAAGCTCAGTCTTAACTACTGGGCCACCAGGAAAATCCCTGTGTTTATTTCCATTTTAGACTCATTTCTTTCAGGTGTAAGTTTTTGAATACGTAAGACATTGTATGTAAAAAAATATGTAAAAATCTTTTCGCAGAGAAGTCTCACTACTCATCCTAGCCCTTCCATTATATGGATGACCATTTCATTAGTTTCTTATTTATTCTTTCTGTATTTCTCTTGCAGAAACAAACTTATAAATGCATGTTCTTGTTTCTCCTTCTTTTATATAAAAAGTAGCATTCTAATTACAATAATTTGTACTCTGCTTTTTATTTTTTTTTGGCCACTTCTGGTGGCTCATGGCATCCTAGTTTCCTGCTGCTGCTGTTGCTAAGTCGTTTCAGTTGTGTTCGACTCTGTGCGACCCCATAGACGGCTGCCCACCAGGCTCCACCGTCCCTGGGATTCTCCAGGCAAGAACACTGGAGTGGGTTGCCATTTCCTTCTCCAATGCATGAAAGGGAAAAGTGAAAGTGAAGTCGCTCAGTCGTGTCCGACTCCATGGACTGCAGCCCACCAGGCTCCTCCGTCCATGGGAGTTTCCAGGCAAGAGTACTGGAGTGGAGTGCCATTGCCTTCTCTGTAGTTTCCTGACCAGGGGTTCAACCCATGCCCCCTACAGCAGAAGTGCCAAGTCCTAACCCCTGGGCTGCCAGAGAATTCCCTGCTTTTTCTACTTAACAGTATATCCTGGAAATCAATCCGTAGAAGTTCAGAGATACCATCTTCTTCTTTTTTACAGCTACATGTTATCTATTGAATGATAAAGTTTATTCGAACATTGCTTTCAGCATTTTGCTACTGTAAAATAGCATCATCCTGAAAACATAAATTTGTTTTTTCTTATTTGTGAGTAAATAACTAGAGTAGGATTCTGGGGACAAAAGCAAAAAATACTTTTATTCTCCTCTCCCCTGCTTTATTTTTTTTCAACATGAAGGTAGCATAAACTATTCTATGCATTGCATTTTTTTCAGCTGCTTGTAATTGTGGAGCTCTTTCCATATCAGTATTTTTAGAAGTAACTGTGCCTGTATGCTCAGTCACTCAGTCATGTCCACCTCTTTGCGACCCCATGGATTGCAGCATGCTAAGCTCTGCTGTCCATGGAATTTTCCTGGCAAGAATACTGGAATGGGCTGCCATTTCCTCCTCTATGGAGAAACAGCTAGTACCATTTATTTAACCAGTCTGCTGTTGACAGCCATGTCAATGGTTTCCAATCTTTTGGCATTACTGTGTTACAATTAGTGCAGCTGTGTAAAAGAACCATTTCATGCTTGTATTTCTTGTGCCTGTCTTTTCCATTTGTGGTAGGTGTTGTTAGGTTTTTACATCTGTATTTGATTTCGTATCACAAAAGGACCACAAAAGATTATGGTGGCCTAAACTTCAATAGAGCCAGAGGAATTTGACTGGAACTCTAGGAAGGTTTGTTTTTCTTTTAAAGCAAACTCTTAACTGAAGTATAACAGGTAGAAAAGTGCACAAATTGTAATCGTATGCTTGAGGAATTTTTACAAAATCACCACCTCTGTGTCAGCAGCACCCAGGGCCAGGAACCGACCTTGATCAGCACTCCTGACACTTGTCTTCCCTTTACCCTCCTGACTTCTAACACCATAGATTCGTTTTGCCTGATTTAAACGTTATAGAAACCTCTGCCCACTTTTTTTTTCTTTTTACTATTTTATCTATTTATTTGGCTGTGCTGAGTCTTAGTTGCAGCAGGCAGGGTCTTCAGTCTTCCTTGCAGTCTGTGGCATCTTTTAGAGAGAACTCTTAGCTGTGGCATGTGAGATCTAGCTGCTTGACCAGGGATCGAACCCAGGTACCCCGCATTGGGAGCACGGAGTCTTAGCCCCTGGGACCACCAGGGAAGTCCCTCTGCCCAAATTTTGATGCTGCATTGCCTTAGTGCTTGGCCATAGACCATTTTCAGTTTTTTAGTATATCTGTATTTATCTATCAAAGTTACTGTTCTGGTAACATGCTCTCATTTGCTTCCTTAACCTTCACTCACCAACCATTACCTGATGTCTGTCTCAGCACAGGCCTCCTGCTAAGCTTGTGACCCAGATATTCCCAAAGCCTACAAGGCTTTGTCCTGTCTGGAGGTTCTCACAGCATCTCAGACTCTGTATGTTCACGATGAAGCTTCTCTTCTTCCCTAGAGTCCTGCAGCTCTTCTCATGACGGGGCTCTCAGTAAACAGCCCACCGTCTGCTCATTGGTTTAAGCTGGCAGAGAGTCTTCATAAGGGCCTCCCTCCACCCACACTCCAGAGGCACCTTGGAGCCCCTTCTAATTGGCCTAAGTGCCTCAGGAATCCCACCCTGCCCCCCTCCATTCCTGCTCCCTCTCCACGCACTCTCTGCTTTGGCCACAGTGGCTTTCTTTCCCATATTCAGAAGCAGAAAGCTCTTTCCCGCATCAGGATCTGTGCAAGAGGCTGCCCTGCCTCAGGCAACTCCTCTGTATTCTTCAGGTCTCCCCTTATGGCTTTCCTGACTCTCCAGACCAGATCACCTAATGTATGCTGTGCGTGTCTTCATAGCCATCCTTCTCTTTTATACTGTCCATGGCCGAGGTTGTTGACTGTTTCATGCCGACGGTAGGGACAACTTCTTCATGCTCTCTCCCCAGTGCCTGGCAGATGCTCAAAAAGTGAATGAATGACTGGAGACAAAGGCAGAGGGAGGGGAGCCCACCCTGTGACTGAGGCCAGGCAGGGCTCTGCCGTGTTCAAGGTCAAGAACAGAATTTCCTCAAGCTTTCTCTGTCACTTGACTTGCACCTGCTTGAGGTGGCCTCCCAGGTTCCTTTCCCACCCTCTCCTGGGATTTTCTGAAAATAGATTTTATGCCTGGAGGTCAAGGGCAGGAGTCCTTGGAAGGGTAGAGCTGGTGGAATGGTGGTTCTGTGAGATGGGTCCTGCTCCAGGGAGTTTCCAGCCCAGCTGAGGCTGAAAGAAGTACTTGGCTGGGTGAGCCACGATCCTCAACCTTCACTGACTCTTCTTTCCTTCCAGTTTGAGACAAAGAAGCGTGGACAGGCCGCTGGGCCAGCGGGTGCCATCATGTCAGGTAAAGGGACAGTGGATCCACGTGGGTAGGACATGACAGTGACATAGGCTGGGTGGCCCTTTTCTTGGTCCATTTATACCCTGTAGTTTTTGAAGATCAGATTCTTTCGGTCCCCTTGCCCCTGGGTTTCCCCTGGTCCCCCACCGAGACTTGCTATCAAAGACCCTCACTGTCTAGCTGTCTATCAGACCTCTGAGCCTGGGGACCAGAGATAGCCCATCCTGATGCCCTGGCCCTCCTGTCCATCTGACCGATGAGTGACGTGGGTAGCTCAGTCCCTATCCTTTCTGTCCCCATTACTCTCTAATTCTCTGAGACCTTTTCCTCCTGGTTTCTGGGTTGTCTGGTTTCCAAAGGCTCAGAACTGGAGAGGCCGGTAGGGGCTATCTGGTTTGATCCCCATCCCACTGGATAGACAGAGGTCTGGAGAGAAGGGTGATGAGTGAATCTTGGAGTGGAGGCTGGAACCCACATCTCCAGACTCACCATCCTGTTGCTTCTGCCCAGAGCTACCCTTGACCCAGTGTCCATGCCTGAGGGACGGTGTTTACTGTTTTTATTCTTCTGACAGTGGCGCTGCCTCAGGGCCACTTTGAAGACCTGAGGCAGCAGGAGAGCTGGTGGGAATGGTGAAGTGGCCTGTGGCCACAGGAGCCAAGAGGGCAGCCCAGGCCAGGGGGAGAGCGATCATATCAGGTCCCTGGGGAGGGGAGTATTCAGGGTGAAACTGTGTAATATGCCTCACCTGCAGAGAAAGTGAACAACTTCCCACCACTGCCCAAATTCATCCCGCTGAAGCCATGTTTCTACCAAGACTTCGAGGCCGATATCCCTCCTCAGCATCTCAGCATGACCAAGCGCCTCTACTACCTCTGGATGCGTGAGTGCTGCGGGGTGGGCTGTTCCAGAACTGGGGAGCGGGGAGGGGGTGCTGGCGGGTGCTGGGCCCTGGGACGGGGTGCCCCCAGGCCCGGGTCCCTCAGCCTCACCTGCAGCATCTGTCCCTGCCCGGCTCCTGCAGGCTCCTCTCTGGGCCGACTCCCCAGCTAGGCCTCAGTGTCCCTCACCTCCCATCCAGCCTCTCCTCATGCCCCCGTCACAGAGCAGCCGGGTGCGTGTGAGAGGTCTCTGCCCGCACTGCAATTCCTCATTTATCTTCTCATGGGAGTGTTTTTCCAGGGAACCTCTGGTGATTACCTTAGGAGTCTGGATTCGGAGAGGAATCCTCCCCTCAAAGCCTCGTTTTTCTTGTTTTCTCTGGAAGATTGCTCCAAAAGAATGTTCAGTTGGGATAGAGTGACCAGGCTGGGCTGGTCTCTCTACTTCCCAAGCTGCAGCTTCCTTATTTGTAGGAAAAAGGGTACTGGCTCAGTGATCGCTGCGCTTCCGTGGGGATGTGTGTTAAGAGCTCAGGTTCTCAGGTTCTAAGATTTTGAGGTTGAGAGTTTTAAAGGCTCCAGTTTCTGATGGTCTGTGATGTTAGAATAATTACAACAAGGGTACTAGATCAAATGAGCTGGAGAGAGATGGGACTGTGAAGAGAGATGTAAACCGATAGAAAAACAGGATAAAAAAAAACTAAAACTGAAAACAAAATAAAAACAGGTTAATGAGTGCTCTATATAAAGAGCAAATAAAATCAGTGAGAACACCATGATTCCAGGAAATCTGGTGGTAATAAATAGGGATGAGGGAAATACAGCTGAAACTCACAGAAAGAAATGCTTACCCTCATTGTGAGGGGCCCTGAGAGGGGTTACCTCTCGTGACAGCTTTGTCAGGCCAGACTTGGGGAGTGGTGGCCCTGGGCTCTGGGAACTCTGCCCCTGAGAAGATCTCATCCAGGAGCTGGATTTAAGGGCTATAAATATCTTCCTAAATCCTTACTAGGTGCTGGCCAGATGCTTTGTTCCCAAAGAAATGTATATAACCCTTGAGATGCTTAAAGAGTTCTATTCAGAAGCCAAGACCACAGACGCCTGGCTGTTTGAGGCCAAGATTAAGCCTTCTTTCCTTTGTTTATTCAGCAAGTCTTTTATTTAAATTTATTTTATTTTTGGCTGTGCTGGATCTTTGCTGTGGCATGAGGGGTCTGCAGCATGTGGGGCTTTTTTTCCCCCATTGGGGTATAAGGACTTCTCGTCATGGAGCACAGGCTCTAGAGAGCACGGGCTCAGTAGTTGCCCTGTGGCACGTTGGATCTTAGTTCCCTGGCCAGGAATTGAACCTCTGTCCCTTGTGTTAGAAGGTGGAGTCTTAGCCACTGGACCACCAGGGGAGTCCTTGTTCAGCAAGTCTTTGTGGAAAGGGCCTTAGGCTAACAACATTGGAGGAAGGGAGCTGGGTGTGTGTTAGTGCAAGCCCCAGATGAGGAGACTTGAGATCTCTGCTGGCTGTAACTCAGGAACAGTGATTCACAGGTTTAGCTATGGAGTATGCAGGCACGGAAGACAAGGAGCCTGGGTCTCACTCCTGGGGAGCCTCGAGTTTGGTTGATGGGCTGGGATTTGTCCTTTGGGAAACATGAGAGCACCCAAGTTGTTGGGAGGTCAGAGGCATGGGAGGTGAATAAGACTGCATAATGAAAGAAGACTTCTTGGCGGAGGTGGCGTAATAGGATTACAGAAAGACTGAGATCCCAGCCACTGCTGCCTGTCCTCTCTGTAAGTGTGGGGCAGATGGTACGATGATGTAAAGAGACGTTTCCTTTTCCTTTCCCCTTTTCATACCCTACCTTGCAAGAGAGGATGGAAGATGGGTTTCCTGTGCCGTGGGCTTGGTGATTGCTGTGGGTCTGGGAAGGCCAGGGGCTGAGGCTATACTTAGGAGAGCATTTCTCCCAGGTTGAGGCTTTGGGGCTCTTCAACAGGACTTGCTAGGCTGAGTTCCTGACTGGGGGAGACTCTTTGTTCTCTGGAGTTCTCAGATCCCCAGGAATGGGTGTGTGTGGGAGGGGGTTGGTCTGAGCTCCCAGCTGTCTTTCTTACAGTCTGTACCCCCTCTGTGTGTGTATGTTATATGTGTATCTCATGTATCTCTGTGTGTGTGTTGGCTGATGTGACTTGTGGGTACGCATCTGTATAAATGTGGTTTGCGTGTGTGTTTGTGTATGTCTGTATCTTTCTGTGCTTGTGCTGTTTGCCTGTGTGATTGTGGGTCTGTGTTGAGTTATGGGGGTGTATGTTTGTGTATGGGTGCTTGTGTTATTTCTGCATGGGCCTTGGTATCTGTGTGCGTGTCTGCTGGCGGTCTGGTGTCTGTTTACGTGCTCCTGGGTCTGCAGTGAATAGCGTCACGCTGGCTGTGAACCTGGTGGGCTGTCTCGCGTGGCTGATCGGAGGCGGGGGAGCCACCAACTTTGGCCTCGCCTTTCTCTGGCTCATCCTCTTCACACCCTGCTCCTACGTCTGCTGGTTTCGGCCCATTTACAAGGCCTTCAAGTAAGTGATGGGTGCTGAACCCAGCTCCTAACCCTGTATCTTTGCCCATCTCCCCTGTCTCTTATCTACACATTTTTCTCACTATTTTTTTTTTTTTTTTTTACTATCCCCAAGCTCACTTTCCCTTTATCCTCAGCTCAGACTGCCAGGTAGGATTTAGGCTTCCTGGGAACTCTAGGCCAGAATGAGAGGGCTGGGAGTCAGAGCCTTCCTCTTAGGTCCATCCTCCTTCACTCTACCCTTGGACAGGACAACATAGAGACCAGACTTGTTCTTGTTTTCCCTTCCCCAGGCAACTAGCTGAATGATAAATTTTGCTACTGGGGCTACCTGTCATGGTTTAGCTGCCCATCCCAGTACCCATGGGGCTGGCTAATTTGGTGCCAACTAGACCATCTACCCATATGCCAATGGGACAAGCCATCCATGTGCCACTGACACTGTTTACATGCTAACGAGGGCATCCAACTCTGTGCCAAAGGGACTACCCATCCATGTATCAGTAGGGCTAACTGTCTTAGTGCCAGTGGGTGTCTGCCTTGTGTCAAGTGGGATTTTCAGTCTTTGTGCCAATGGATTATCCCTCTCAGTGCCAATGGGGCCTCTAATATTAATGTTTGCCAATTGGATCCATCCATTTGTGTGCCAGTTAGGTTATAATCTTGGTGCCAGTCATCTGTCCATTATTGTGCCAACAGCACTTTCTATCTTGTGGGGCCTCCACTCATGTACCACTGGAGCTTCATGTTTTGGTGCCAGTAGGGTTGTCCAACTCTTTGACATGGGTTGTTTATTCCTGCCACAACAGACCCATCTATTTCTGTGCCAACCATCCATGTACCACTGAGTGGTCCATTCATGAGGAGATCTCTCCCTATGCAATATGGTACACACAGGTCTAACACATGGAAACTTACAAAGACCCATGGGTAAATGCTGTCCTATTTTGACCCCTTAACTGAAATCCACTGTGTACTCACTTACACTTGGAAGGACTTGAAAGTCTTAAAGGCAGGGAAGCCGTGTCCCTCTACCCAGGTGACAGGAGCCATTTCCTCTGTTGCAGAACTGACAGCTCCTTTAGCTTCATGGCATTCTTCTTCACCTTCATGGCCCAGCTGGTCATCAGCATCATCCAGGCTGTGGGCATCCCAGGCTGGGGTGTCTGGTAAGAGACCAGGGTGTCTGGGACTGACCCAGGGCTAGCTAGCTGGGCGGCAACTGAGGTGTGTCCTTTGCTTACTTCTGTGGGCTAAGCTGCCTGGCCTGTGGGAACACCATGAGTTACTGGAAGTGTGAAGGGATTCAGGATAACTTAGTAGATACAGCATAGCATCAGAGGAGAATAAGGCAGTGGTTTTTAGGGGTGATGAGGGATATCGAGCATCATGACATAACCCAGGAGGAGGAAGCCTTATGTTCTGAGAAGCTTGTTTCCCGAGCCAAGGGTTCTTCGTAAACCACTGACACAGGCCCTGTCCATCCATTGATACGGTCTCTCTCTGTGACAATGAGAAGGTCCCTTACTCTAGTGGGGCGGCTCCTGGGTGCCCGTCACCGTGCCAAGCAGCCCCACAGCTGGCCTGTCTCTGCAGCGGCTGGATCGCCACCATCTCCTTCTTCGGAACAAACGTTGGCTCAGCAGTGGTGATGCTCGTCCCCACCGTCCTGTTCACGGTCATGGCCGTCTTTTCCTTCATTGCCCTCAGCATGGTATGTGGCCGCCTCGAGAGCTACAGGATGGTGTTGGGAGGGACCGTGGTCTGTAACAACCCTTCTCCCAAGTTACAGAAAGATCCAGTGGTCTTCCCAGGGACTCACTCTGGGATGGCTCGATTGACTTTGCTCCCAGGGCACGGGGCATGGGTGGGAGGGGGGACTGGCTTTTACGGTGACTTACCTCTGGCTCCCACATCTTTTCTAGACGGGCTGCCTCTTTCCCTTGATTAACCCTTCCTTGTGCTCCTCCTCCTACAGGTCCATAAATTCTACCGGGGCAGCGGGGGGAGTTTCAGCAAAGCTCAGGAGGAGTGGACCACGGGAGCATGGAAGAACCCGCACGTGCAGCAGGCGGCCCAGAATGCAGCCATGGGGGCAGCACAGGGTGCCATGAATCAGCCGCAGACTCAGTATTCTGCCACCCCCAGCTACACATACTCCAATGAGATGTGAACCAGCCAAGCCGACCGGGAGCTGGCTGGGGGCCGGTGGGATGGGGGCTCAAACCACAGGGTCTGTTGTGGTGACCAANAGTCTATGGCTGCTGATCTTCGGTTTTCTGTGTGTGTGTGTGTGTGTGTAGCAGTGTGTGTGTAGGCGCTGTGGAGTCTATGGCTGCTGATCTCCGGTTTTGTGTGTGTGTGTGTGTGTGTGTGTAGCAGTGTGTGTGTAGGGGCTGTGGAGTCTATGGGTTCCGAGCGCTATGGACCTGTTCCCAGCTCCATCCCGAAGTGGGGCATTTATTTGTTTTAATTAATTTCTTTTTAATTGAAGGATAATTTCTTTACGATATTGTGTTGGTTTCTGCCAAACAGCAGCATGAATCAGCCATAGGTATACTATGAAGTGGTGCATTTCTGTATGTGCCCTCCCATCCCTGCTTTATGCTCTTCTGCAGTTGCCTTTAATCTAGTTTAAAAGGTGGCCCTTTAATCTAGTTTTATAAAAGGTAGCCCTATCAGCTACCCACATTTACCTCTTGCCTTAAAGAAACAAACAAACAAAAAAGACCCAAGCCTACTTTCAAAAAGGAAAGGGCCAAAGTACAAACCATTTTACAAGTTGATACAATAGAAAAAGGAAAGCCCTGGGATATTGCAGTTATCCCCTGGCTCCACCTAAAAGTGCTGAATGACATTAAAAAGTGAGAGTGAGGCCAAATTTTGTCAGAGAAAAACTTCAGTGCTGCACTTTGAAGTATTGAAGCCCAGTGCCAGGTAACAGGCAGGAGAGATTCCCAAGTTGGGGAAGTGATGGGTACCTTGGATCAGAAGTTGTCCTCATCTCTCCTAGTGGCTGAGAGGTAGCAGTTCCCAGTCACTCCCTTGTTAGTAGTCTCCACGTGTGAATGTAATATTGTGTGAGTGTTAAGCTGCTTCAGTCCTGTTGGACTCTGTGCAACCCTATGGACCAGGCTTCTCTGCCCATGGGATTCTCTAGGCAAGAATACTGGAGTAGGTTGCCATGCCCTCCTCCAGGGAATCTGCCCGATCCAGGAATTGAACTTGCATCTCTCATGTCTCCTGCAAGGGCAGGTGGGTTCTTTACCACTAGTACCACCTGGGAAGCCTGAATGTAACATGTCCCCAACTTGTGGTCTTGAGGAAGGATGCCTAACGGGATTCCAGGAGCTGCAGAGTCAAGCCTACCTGCTTCTGGTTTGAGAGAAGAGCAGTCTTAGCAGAATGTCAACACCTTGAGTTCTCCCTGAAGAGTTCCTTGCCTTTCCTTGCAGGAAAGGATTTAAAGTGCTCCTGTGGCTATGCCACTGCTCTTAATGACTGGGTTTGGGGGAAGAGTGCCACTACCGGGAGCTGCAGTGTTACTTGGGCAGAGTTGTATTGACTGGTGGGAGATAAGGGAAGAGCATCATCTTGGGGCCAGGGGTGAGGGACTTTGACGTCAGGCCAGAGAGTCCTGGGTTCCCTGCCCACTCACCCCAATTAAGTTCTTTTTTCTGGGCCGCAGCCCCTGTTTGTGGTTGGGCTGGCCTGAAACCGCAATCTGGATTTTTTTAAAGCCCTGGTTCTGCCCTGGCTCCGCCCTGGCTCCACACTTGCCCATATTGTGATTGACAAGCATTCCGGAAACTTTTACTTAACTCTGCCCTAATTAAACACATCAGAAAAGGAGACTTACACATCACAAAGCTGCCACAAGTTGAGGCTCTTTAGTCTGTCTGGCCTTGTCTTTCTCAAAGGATACAGAAGCTTGTCATTTTCTGGCTGTGGCTGCATGCATGTTGCTACCTGGATGGCTGGCACCCAGGGAGCTTGAGGCTCAGTAATCACAGCTTTCAGCCCTTTGGCCTTTCTGCTTACCAGCTCTTTCTGCTGCTCAAGAGTTCCTGTGAGTCCAGCAGAGCTCAGGAAGATGAGGTGCTGTCTACAGCTACCTTTGAGAGTAAACACAGAGAACTCCTGCCAACTGTTGCCCTCA
>SJYA01002789.1:3501520-3552103 GCA_006410615.1 Neotragus moschatus | reverse complement strand
TATCCGACTCTTGCAATCCCATGGACGGTAGCCTGCCGAGCTCCTCTGTCCGTGAGATTTTGTCCATTTTTCTTCTCCAGGTGGTCTTCCTGACCCAGGGATTGAACCTGCATCTCCTGCATTGCAGGCAGATTCTTTACTGTTGAGCCACCAGGAGAAGATTTTAAATTCAGTTTCCGATTTTGCAGGAATCTCTTTTCCTAGCCCTAGTTGTGTGCAAGGGTCAAGGGTCAAGGTTTGGGATTTGGCAGGTGGGTGTTTCTAGAGAGTTGAGAATGTGCCTCCTCCTGGATGCTGATCAGCACACAGATTAGTTCTGGGAAGAAGCTGGCTGATAGGCTCTCTAGCCTTGTCAGCTGCCAACACGACTCTCTGGGCCTTAGAGTAGACTCAGTTCTGCTATGGGCAAACATGGTCCTGGCTGAGGCCCTGATGTAGAGCAGAGTTTGAGACTGCTGACATGGAACTTTGGGAAGATGTCTTGTTCTAGGAAACTGGCCTGTGCTTAACCCCTGTTGAGAAGGGTCTGGGCCCCTGGGAGACCCTTCCAGATAAGAGTGGTATAATCGACCCAAACATGGTCTTCAACTCATATAGTTATGTGTCTGAGTCTTAAAGGTAAAAAATGGGCAAGGGGGACCTAAGGAGCCAAGGGACCTGTGGAGTAAAGAGGGAGCCCTTATGGGTTGCAGTCAGATACGTAGCCATTGAGTGACTCACTGGACTTCTTCCTCGGGGTCTGCCTTGGTGTCACTTCCCCTTGTTGATTCCACCCTTTCTGAGTACATGTCCCGGGATACCCTTGTACAGAGAGAGTCACTTACCTCTTGTCTTTCATGCATTGATTCAGAATGTTGCTGATGGGGGGAGCTTCAGAGATCACCTGGTCCTGTCTTTGTGTTATTTGTTGAAGAGACGTGCAGGGAGGGAATGACCCTGAGCCAAGGCTACACAGCGGGTCAAGAGCACATGGACAGGGCCCAGGGCTCCTGATTCACAGGCCAGGCATCTATTCTCTGCCCAACTCTGCTTCAGAGGGTACAGGTGATTATCCATTCAGCAGATGTTCAGGACTTACCACAGGCCTGATACTTGCCTAGTGGTTGGTGTTTAAACCAGGTCAGACATTCAGGGAGTTTGCTGGTGGTGGTGGTCATGGGAAAGTGGTGACGGAAAGGCAAGGAAACTGATGTCCAAATGGAATCAGTGATCACTGAAAGGTCCAGCCCACAGAAGGACCCATCTCAGATGATTTCAGGTGTGACGCCTGTCCATGCACAGATTCCCTGAAGGCAGCAACTGTGTCTTCCAAAATTCTTTTGCCTGGTGTGATCACCCTTGGTGATTGTTGCTGATGGAATGGGTATGTTTTGCTGGTGCAGCCTGCCAGAGTGTAGGATTCGATGCATCCATCAGCCATATTATCATAAACAATCACTTCTAAGAACATCTGGGACCAGAGGAAGAGACCAAGCAGCTGATCTCATGAGGTGGCCTTTATCCTTTTTATGCTGTCTCTTCTTGACCGTGGAATTGTAGTGTGGTGCCTAATCCACAGGGAAAGGGACGGAGAGGCAGATCCCTCCCTGGAGCACCCAAACCCCTTTGTTGCCTAGGGGTCCACCCCATAGGCACCCCTAGAACCTGCCCTGCCAGTCTTCAGTCAGCCCAGCCCACGGCAGTGGCTCCTTCTTCATCTGCCTCTAGTCTCTTCACCACCAAGGTGCCCTCCAGACGTCTTACCAGCACTGGCACCGTCTTTCTAAGATGAAAACCCACCCTGGCCCTCACTGCCCTTGACACTTAGTCCTTGACCTGATTTTCCAGCCTGACCTCCTGCCCACCCCACTGCCCCGTCATCACACTTTTACCTCATTGCTAAGCTACTCTCTGTTCCCCAGACCTGCCACCCTCCTTCAGGCCTCTTCACTTTTGCAAGATTGCTCTTCTTGCGAAGTTATTTTCTTTTCTGAAAAACTTCCTCGTGCTACAGAACTCAACCTGAATGTTACTTATTTTTTTTTACGTTTCTGACTACTTGGCACTGACCGTATTACAGTGTGACAGACTGATGTGGGGTAGGGGCATCTGGCCTCATCAGACTGCTCCCAGAAGCTGGGATTATTGACCCCTGGGGAACCCCAGCATCTGGCCTGGCATCTAACACAGGGTGTTCAATACATTTTGGTTGAATGTATGAATGAAGCAGGTGCCCTGTTCTGCTTTTAGATCCTAAATCCTGACAGAGCTTTATGGAGCCCAATTCTGGCAGGCTCCCAGGACTCGAAGCCACTGGACTCCACATGGAACCAAGGGCCTCATGTTCAGCTGCTGCACCCTTGAGAAGACAGTTCCGTGTTCTCGTGGGAGTCACTGGGAGTGTTGCAGCCCTGAAGTTGCCTCTTCTGGTGTCAAAGCTTTTGGACATTCCTGATGTGAGTATCCTTACTAGACAGCCCCTGACATTAGAGAGCTGGTGCGCTGGGGCCAGCCCATTTTTGTGCGGTACACAGGGTTTTCCTTTTCTTAATCATGGTGTTTGTGGAAGTCCTCTGTGTGCATTGATATGTGGGGGACGCAGCAAACAGAGATGAGTGGGACAGTATAACCGGGAACTAGATTAGATAGACACAGAGTGAGTGGAGCCTGGGAAAGGAACACTGGTGACTGGAGGATTTGGCTTCCCAAGCACTGACCTTTGGTTCCCTGAGGTCCTGGTGTGGAAAAGGGCTGGCTGGAGAAGTGGGGCAAGTTCTCAGCGCCCCCTGGTGGCCGTGGGCTCCCTGCTTTCACTCCATCCTGGACATTTCTGCTCTGTCCTNTGGTTCAACCTCTTGATGGAATCCAAGGCAGCCGTTCAGGAGCCTGGGTGGATTTCCTGTGCTGCTGTGGGACAGTCCTCAGGATACGAGTGAAATGAGTAAGGTGCTGAGGTTAGCAAAGTGTGGCCCGCTGGCCGCAGTCTTGTGGTCTGTTTTTGTATGGCCTGTAAACCATACAAATATAAACTATTTAACTTTTAAAATGGTTGAAAAAAATCAAAGAAAAATATTTTGTGACACATAAAATTATATAAAATTTTATTTCAGTGTCTGTAACATTTTATTGGGACACACCCATACCCATTCATCTAAGTATTGCCTATGGCCATCACTTCATGGCAAATAGAAGGGGAAAAACGGAAGCAGTGACAGATTTTATTTTCTTGGGCTCCAGTATCACTGCAGATGGTGACTGCAGCCATGAAATTAAGACGCTTGTTTACTCTGACTAACCTAGACAGCATATTAAAAAGCAGAGGCATCATTTTGCCAACAAACGTCCATATAGTCAGAGCTATGGTTTTTCCAGTAGTCATGTATGGATTTGAGAGTTGGACCATGAAGGCTTGATGCTTTCAAATTGTGATGCTGGAGGAGACTCTTGAGAGTCCCTTGGATTGCAAGGAGATCAAACCAGTCAATCATAAAGGAAATCAGTGCTGAATATTCATTNATCACTGCAGATGGTGGCTGCAGCCATGAAATTAAGACGCTTGTTTACTCTGACTAACCTAGACAGCATATTAAAAAGCAGAGGCATCATTTTGCCAACAAACGTCCATATAGTCAGAGCTATGGTTTTTCCAGTAGTCATGTATGGATTTGAGAGTTGGACCATGAAGGCTTGATGCTTTCAAATTGTGATGCTGGAGGAGACTCTTGAGAGTCCCTTGGATTGCAAGGAGATCAAACCAGTCAATCATAAAGGAAATCAGTGCTGAATATTCATTCAGCATTAGGACTGATGCTGAAGCCGAAGCTTTGATACTTTGGCCACCTCCTGTGAAGAGTCTACTCATTTGCAAAAGACCCTGATGCTGGGAAAGACTGAAGGCAAAAGGAGAAGGGGGCAGCAGAGGATGAGATGGTTAGATAACATCACCGATTCAATGAAGATGAATTTGAGCAAACCCTGGGAGATCGTGAAGTGCAGAGGAGCCTGGTGGGCTACAGTCTGTGGGGTCACAGTCAGACACAACTTAGACCAACACCGACAACTAAATGCTACAGTCTTGCTACTACAGAGTAGAGTAGTTGTGACAAAGCCTAAAATAGTATCTAGCCCTTTATAGAAAAATTTTGCCCACTGCTGGCATATAGTATTCCTTTTGTGTGTTCACATGTCTAGGTTAACTGCTTGCGATTTTCCCTCTGGAGGTGGTTACCCTTGTGGTGAGATGGGGGCAGGACGGGAGACTTGGATTTTACGTCTTTCTGTTCTATTTTGATTTTCTAACCTCTGTGTGTACTTATTTTATTTTTTAGTCAGTGGAGCTTTTTCTGGGGATATCATGGAATGTTTTTTGTGATTTTATACTTTTTTTTTTTTTTTTTTTAATACTTCTCATCGAGGAAAAGAGAGCAGGAGAGGCCTGGTTTGAGGTTTTCCTTTCTTTCCAGGCAGGGACCACCTGCCTGCTCTGTGGTCCTGCTGTGGAAACTGGTTCAGCTGTAGCACTCTGAGGCATTTATTTGGGCTTCCACTGGCTTGGCTGGCCCCATCCTTCCCTGGCCTGCTCCCCCAGGGAGTGAGTTCTACAGGCCACAGAGGCAGCCAGCCCCGGGCTCCTACACCAGGGTCCTTCTCTGATACTCCAGAACAGCGTCCTGAGGGAGAACTTCTCCAGTTGGCTGCTCTAGCTTCATTCTTGAGAAATTTCTTTAGTCAGGGAAGTGCGCAGAGGGATTGAGTGCTTTCCAGGTGGCACTAGTGGTAACCTGCCTGCCAGTGCAGGAGACCTAAGAGACACGGGTCGGATCCCTGGGTCAGGAAGATCCCCTGGAGGAAAGCACGGCAACTCACTCCAGTATTCTTGCCTGGAGAATCCCACGGACAGAGGAACCTGACGGGCTGCAGTCCACAGCGTTGCAAAGAGTCCGACATGAGTGAAGTGACTTAGCACCCATGCACAGAGAGACTGGCAGCCTGGTCCTACTTGAATGGCAGGAAGGGCCGTGTGCCGAGAATAGCAGCTCCCCCAGAGGCCAGTTTGGAGGCAGAGGAGAGAATGGTAGACCCTGGTGGGAAAGGGTAAGGGTCACAAGAAGGTTAGGATGGTATAGTGAGCTGGAGGGGCTCTTGGAGGCCCTATGGTCCAGATGGCTCATGGCTCAGGAGGGAAACCAGGCCAGAGAGAAAGCATTCGCCCGAGATTCCCCAACCAGTGGGCTGGCAGAACTGGGCTCAAGACCAGGTTTCTTGACAACCATCAGCAAGCGGACTTGAGGAGCTCAGATTATGGGCATTCTCTACTCCACCTAACCACAGCCGTGAGGATGAGAATCCCCAGGCAGGTGTGAACTCCTGCCTGGTCCCTCTTGCTTTGTAGTCAGGGGTCATATATCACCCACCCACTTGTTAGACAGACACCTAAGCCCCTACCAGCTCTGGCTGCTATGTGTGTAGTGGGCTCAGTAAATGTCTGTCAAGTGGAGAGAGATCATTGTGAGCCACTGGAACACCCACTCAGCCAAGCGGAACTCCCTTGGGGATTTGTTAATGAGGCTTCCTCCTCCATAGCTTCCCCCCAACCCCATGTGCTGACTGCACCCAGAGCCCTTTTGTCTACAGCATACCCGCCACCCCCGTGCTCAGGGTCATGCCAGCTGCTTGGCTGGCCCCTAGGCCCCAGGCACTGCCAGTGTCAACACGGAGGCACAGTGTCATGGTCTTCTGGTGCATGGCAGCCAGAGGACTAAGCCGCCAGAGCTCTGGACTCCTCGTCTTGTGCCAGGTCAGGCTGTGGCTGGTGCTTCCTCTGAAGAGTCCTTGTCAGTCTCCTGTGGAGCCACAGTCACACGCCCCGTAGGAGCCCCTGCTCTTTTCTGACCACTCAGCTAGGGGTTCCAGTTGGGGCTCTTCTCTACTTGTATATACCAGAGCTGTGCTATATAATACAGTAGCCACTAGATGCATTCAAATTTAAATTATTAAAATGAAATAAAACCAGAAATTCAGTTCTCCTTGTCACACCAGCCACACCTCATGTGTTCAGTAGCCATGTGTGGCTAGAGGCCGCCATACCGGACAGCACAGATGTGACGTGTTTTCTTCGCTGCAGAGAGTTTTGTTAGCTGATTTCTGTAGAGTGCTGGTTCTCCACCAGGCAGTTTCGCCTCCCAAGGAACCCTGGACAATGTCATTTTTGATTGTTATACTTGAGGAAGGGTGCATCTAGCTCATGGTTGTAGTGAGTAGAGGCCGGAGATGAGAGCAGAGGGGGACATTCAAGCCATGGGATTGATCTCATCTGTGGCTGTGAAAATGCTTTTGCACAGGTCCCTTTGATACCTGCTCCAGAAGGAGCCTGGGCCAGGCCAGGGACCTAACAGTAGAAGTAGAGGAATTGCCCCAAATTCTGTTTCCCATTTCCCCTCCCTGACTCCCCAGGACCCCCAGTTGTGATTGCTGATGTGTTTTCAACAGAGAAAGAATGCCAGACTTTCCAACTAGTTTCAGGAAGGAATCTCCATAAATGCTAAGCAAAATGTAGGCATCTTATACTATAGGGCCTGGCCACGCCTTGGTCACATCACACAGAGGCTCAGGTTAAAAATATGAAGACAGAAACTGTTGGCAGGGATGTCAGCAGGGAGCCAAGCACAGAGCTGCCTTTCAGGAACTCTGAAGTGTGTGAGAGACTGTTTTAATGTCCAACCTTGCTTCTCCCAGGACCCAGAAGGGTGTAAGAGGAAGCCAAGGAGGGTTCCTGTCCTCAGGAGTTTTCTGCTCTGCCAAGGCTCCTTAGCATTTGCTGAGGGAAAGGTCAGGGTGAATGAATGAATAGTCCAAGTTATTTAGTACCTCAGAAGGTAACATGACATGCCTTTTTTGTGAAGAAAAAAAAAAAGTGTATGGAAACCCAGGGCCTCGCTCTTGGCTCCCAGAACCTTTTTACAGAGTGAGTAAAAAGGAAAGAACAAAGCCCATGGGACTGAAGAATCATATCAAGTGACATCCCTCTAAAACCAGAAAAACTAGCCTGGGCCTGCCAGACAACACTGGGGTCAGGGTCACTGCCAAGGAGACGTGGCTGCTTTATAGGGGTCAAGGGAGGGCCATTGGGAACGATGGCTCATCACATACTCTTCACATAACTCTGTATAAAGACCTTGACCCCAAGAAGCTCCCTAACAATGACTGTGTAACCTGGGAGGGTAGCCAGAGCGACTAGGGAGGAGCTTAAGGGAAAGATCTCAAGTAGCAGCAGTGGACCAGGGTGGGAGGCCTACCTGGACCCCTGGTTGGAACTCCCCCAGGAGCCGGGAGAGACGGTGAAGGTCATGTAGAGGGAAGTGAAGGGTAGAGCTGACGGGGAGGAGGGAGCCCCTAGCAGGGCCATCACCAAACTGGGGATGTTTCTGAAGGCTGGCCATAGGCACAGTCCTCACTTTGAGAACTGGCAGACTGGAGAGCCTAGGGAGAGCAGGACAGAGTCAGGAGAGAGGGGAGAGCAGAGCAACTAGCTCTTCAGGAAGCAGCTTTTCAAATTTCAGAATAGAATGAATTGGGGTGATCTTAAGGGGCAAACTGTCCAGGATAGTCAGGAAGTTCTTAGAAATAAAAGAAAGTAATCCCTTAAGGAAAAGAAGGCGGTGACCAGAAGCTGATATAGCTACCAGGGAAGCTCTCTGTTGAAGGGAATGGGAAAGCAGTTAAATGGAAAGGAGGACATAGTAACCAAAGATGAAGCAAGAATATGGTCCAGAAGTCACCAGAGTGACCTGAAGCTTGCAGTGAAAACTCAGGATGACGGAAATGACCGGTGCACATATTTGGAAAAAACAATGAAACAACACCCGGTCCCAGAGGCCAGTGGTATAACCTGGGGTAGGGTGGGGGATTCTTGAGTCCTAACTTTGTTTCCAGTTTTTCCTTTTGAACTTGAAAAAGAATGAATGGTGGTAGAAGAGACTTGACCCAGTTTGGGTGATTCATCTCCTGAGTCGGGCAAGTTTTGTCCTGGTGTGCTGAGGTTATGGTTGGTGACCTACAGGTCCTGCTTGGAAAAGTTCGTTCTCTTTTTTTTTTTTTTTTATTTAATTTATTTTGTTATTATTTTTAGCTGTTCTGGGTCTTGGTTGCTGCATGTTAACTTTTCTCCAGTTGAGGTAAGCAGAGGCCACGTTCTCGTTGCAGGGTGCAGTTCTCATTGCCTTGGCTTCTCTCTCTTTTTATTTATTTTTTGCCTTGGCTTCCCTTGTGGAGCACAGGCTTTAGGCGCACCAGCTTGAGTAGTTGAAGCACGTGAGCTCTGTAGTTGTGGTGCAGGGGTTTCGTTGCTCCAAGGCATGCGGAATCTTCCTGGACCGGGGAGCAAACCCGTGTCCCCTGCAGTGGCAGGCAGATTCTTGTCCACTGCACCTCCAGGGAAGCCCAGGGTTTATTCTTAAGTCTCTCCCACGCCAAACCCCGTATGGACCTTGGGGAAGGCCTCTGCTCTTGACCTCATTCTTTTCGTGATTCGGATTTGTGTCTTGGGACTATTGACGGTGGTACTGGCAGAGAACAGGCCAGGGGGAACAGGATTGAGATTTTAGCTCTTCACTGACTGAGCAAAAACAGTGAGCCAGCTCTGGGAAGGTGGAATTCACCAGGGAAATGTGAGGGACTTCTGTTGGAAAGTAACAGTGCAGGTAGCGTTTGGGGCTTGTGGTTTAGCAGCAACATGGGGGAGAAGAACTCCTGAGGTTTTGCTGATTGCAAACCCTGTATACGTCAGTATAGGAGGATGTGGCTTCCAGAGCTGGTGTGGGCTCAGGCTCCTCTGACCAACCCTCGGTGGGGGCCGGGAAATGAGACTCCAGGTTCCTTGAGCCTAACCGCGTGCCACCTTCTCAGAGCCCTGTGGGCGGAACAGATGGTTCCAGCCTCAGAGTTCTTCAGTTTGGGGAAATTTAATTTTATTTCTTTTGTAATTTTCACCCCTCTTGTTTTACTGATCTCCCCTTCAGTAACTCATTATTAGTCAGATTTTGGACCTCTTAAGTTGGTCTTCTGATTTTGTCTCTCTCTTTTTTAATACTATTATCCACCTCTTTATGTTCTACACTTTGAAAAATTTCTTCTAAACTTACGTTGAATTTTTTCTTTGACTATTTGTACTTTTAATTTCCAAGAGTTCTTTTTTGTTCGCTGAATGTTCATTAAAAAAAAAGAGAGAGAGCATCTGGTCCTGTCTGATCTGATCTGTTAATGCCTCTTTCCATTTCCATATATTGTGTGTTACCATATCTTAACTGCTGGGTTTCTCTTTTTGTCTTCTCTTTGTTCTGGGTGTTCATACCTTAAAAAAAAAAAANTCCTTGAGCCTAACCGCGTGCCACCTTCTCAGAGCCCTGTGGGCGGAACAGATGGTTCCAGCCTCAGAGTTCTTCAGTTTGGGGAAATTTAATTTTATTTCTTTTGTAATTTTCACCCCTCTTGTTTTACTGATCTCCCCTTCAGTAACTCATTATTAGTCAGATTTTGGACCTCTTAAGTTGGTCTTCTGATTTTGTCTCTCTCTTTTTTAATACTATTATCCACCTCTTTATGTTCTACACTTTGAAAAATTTCTTCTAAACTTACGTTGAATTTTTTCTTTGACTATTTGTACTTTTAATTTCCAAGAGTTCTTTTTTGTTCGCTGAATGTTCATTAAAAAAAAAGAGAGAGAGCATCTGGTCCTGTCTGATCTGATCTGTTAATGCCTCTTTCCATTTCCATATATTGTGTGTTACCATATCTTAACTGCTGGGTTTCTCTTTTTGTCTTCTCTTTGTTCTGGGTGTTCATACCTTAAAAAAAAAAAATCTCTTTTATTTCAGTGGGCTTTTTGACAGGAAACAGTTTGATCCACTTTATCTAATTGCATGTTTATTCTTTTAAGCTTTATATATCTTTTTAAGTGTGTCTTGTAAGACATTTTGATGTGATTGATGGATTTTAAAACATCCAATGTAAGAGTCTGAATCTTGATCAGGGAGTTTAGCCAATTATATAATTGCTATAATTGCTATTCTATTAGGACTTACTTCTTCCATCTTATTTAATGCTTTCTACTTATCATGTATTCTCACTGCTTTTTTGTTTCCTTTCGTTTCCCTTTCCTTTATTGTGTAGATTGAATTTTCTTCTGCTGGTTTGAAAGTTATATATTCTTCTTGTGGTTCCTTCTCACTTATTTGGCCCCATACCTTACCTCATTACTGTCTTGGTTCTTAAGAGTCTCAGCACCATCCTGCCTTTTTCTGTTCTCTTCACCTGTGCTGGTCCTGTGACATCTTCAGGGCTGGATTCTGTGGGGGACAGCAGCCCTTTTCCTTTGCCACCTTGCTTGGAACTGGACCAGGCTCCTTCAGGGCTCTCCTGGAAGGGACTCCCCTGCTCAGCAGGAGCAGGAGGTTCTCTGCACGTTTGGGGGCTGGTAGGTTCCCAGGAGGGAACAGGAGGATGGACGAGTCTGCGAGCTCTGCTGCACAGCTGGGAGCCCCAGACCTTCTGGAGCCCTTCCACAGCCTGCCTCTGAGACTTCTGCTCCCTGCTTCCAGCTTCACTCTCAGATGCTGTGCAGAGTGGTGTCCTACAACCCACAGAAGGTGGGAAACAAATGAGGAGAGGGAGCCTTGGCAAGATGATAGGGAGTGGCAGGGACTAGGTGGAGAAGGCGCGGGTACAGCCCATCCAAGAAGGCAGCCGTTGCTCAGCACCACCAACTCAAATCAAGCAGCAGCGTGGCCCCCGCAGTGCCAGAGCTTCTGAGAGAAACCAGAACATTGGATTTTCTATGTGAAATCTCCCATAACGTCTCACAGAAGAACTCGAACGAACTTTTGGGCAAACCTAATATTGTTTGGCTTTAAAATGTTTATAACCCCCGTGTAGGCCACATGGAGAAGACTCTTGAGAATCCCTTTGACTGCAGGGGGATCAAATCAGTCAATCCTAAAGGAAATCAACCCTGAATATTCATTGGGAGGACTGATGCTAAAGCTCCAATATTTTGGCCACCTGATGTGAACAGCTGACTCATTGGGAAAGAGCTGATGCTGGGAGAGATTGAGGGCAAGAGGAGAAGGGGGCAGCAGAGGCTGAGATGGTTGAGCAGCAGCACTGACTCAGTAGACATGGACTCTAGCAAACTCCGGGAGGTAGTGGAGGACAGGGAAGCCTGGAGCGCTGCGGTTCATGACTTAGCGACTGAGTAGCAACATCAAGGCAGTATAGCACTGCTGGCCCAGACACTCTCCCCACTGATCCCCCTGGCTAGCTCTGTCCTTGTTACCCTTGACTTTTTCCCCTCCTGGATAAATGTCCCCCAAAGATCTAATATCCTATACCCTTCCCCTCTTAGCCACCTCTTCTTGGCCCCTTTCCTCTGTGTGCTTGTTAGTCTAGCATCTCAGTTTACCAGTCATGGAAATGGGTCTGGTGTCGTTCACACTATCATGTGCTATTTCTGTTCTGTTAGCCATCCCCCTTGTTTGCGTTATTAATTTATCTACTAAATGAATAACTCGAGGGTAACCATCACTCTTGGCCCGTGAGTGTCGGGCACTAGGGTCTGGTTTTCCTGGAGCCTGTCTGCAGCAAGAGCCCATGAAGCCTGTTCCTAGAAGTCCTGGGAGGGACTCTGCTTGCCTGCTCGCTGGGCTGTGGCTGCAGACACCACGTGCAGGGCCCGGCTCCCTAGTGCCTTGGCCTGCAGAGGGCAGACCTGTGGTGTAGCCCAGAGCTCAGGACCCGGGAGCCTCCTGGGGGGCCCCCTCCTACCTGCCTTGGTCTGTCCCTGCCCTAGTGGCTGGAGCCTGCAGCTTTATATACGCTGGGCAGTTGTGTGACTCATTCCTCGGCAGCCCCTCTGATGGGGAAGTGAAATTGCTGCACCTGGAGAGGCTTGACCTTTGGGTGACAGCGGAAGTAACTGTGCAAAAGCAGGGCTCACTGCCTCCGAGGGAGAAGCCCTCTCCGCAGCCAGGCTGTGAAGAAAGCTCTCACCTGGCCTGGCCTGGCCCCATGTGGCCTCCAGGCTGGGGGCTCTGGTAACGGTTTCTCTTTCCTTCTTCCCCCCANTGATCCAGCAGATGTTGGCAATTTGATCTCTGGTTCCTCTGCCTTTTCTAAAACCAGCTTGAACATCTGGAAGTTCACGGTTCACGTATTGCTAAAGCCTGGCTTGGAGAATTTTGAGCATTATTTTACTAGCATGTGAGATGAGTGCAATTGTGTGGTAGTTTGAGCTCTCTTTGTTTACCTTATCTCATTTCATCCTCTAAGAAGCTTTCAAGATAGGCATTGCTGTCTTCATCCTCCCAACTGCATACCAAGCCATGGCCTCTTAGAAGGGAGAAGAGAAAGTGTTATGAAGCTGCTCAGATAGCCTGGACCTGAGCTGGGAATGGAGAGAGGCGCAAGTAGGCTGACCATGAATCTTGTTGTCAAAGGCGGGCTCTTCTGAGAGTGAAAAGGGGCAGTATATATGCCAGGACAATAGGCATCAAGTGGGACTGTCCTGGGAAAACCAGGATGCATGGCCTCCCTACCACAGAGCACCTGAAGGAAGTACTGTTCAGAAGCCATGCCCTGTGAAGTCACAGCTACCATTTATGGTGTAACCCTCATAGCAATCCCTAAGGGAGAGTGTATTATCCCATTTGACAGATGAACAGACTGAGGCTCAAAAGCATCACTTCACTTTCTCAAGGTCCCACAGCTTTTAAGTGGGGAAAATCTGGCTGGCTACAAGTCCTGGTTCTTGCTGTGAATCACGCTGCCTCCCAGGCTTAGGGCTTTGGAGGAAGACCAGAGAAAGAGACCAACGGGAGAAGCAGAGGTAAAGGGCTTGGGTCTCGGAGTGTGACAGACCACATGACAGCCTCTGTGTGGCCTCTTCCAGGACACCACGTGAGCAGTGGCTGGGGACAGTGGGGTGCTGGGGCAGGGTGGAGGCCCCAGAGGCTTCTGCAGCCTGCCCTGACCTTCTTGCACCTCTGGGGGCAGTGGCCAAAGCCGGAATTTCTAGGAAAAAAAAAAAATCATCATTGTGTTGCTGCATGTCTATGGCTGGTGAACAGGAACACTGAGAAATTCAATGGTAGGTATCTTGGAGTCAGGACTGTCCCCTCTGGTCTATCAACCCCTTTTCCTTCCAGCTCAGTCCCTCTGGGGCTCTTGGAGAGACTGTAGGGGTTTGGGATGCAGGAATAGTCGTCAGGGGCAGAAAGCCTGTGAGGTCACGCACATGTGGAGGGTTTGTGAGTCTTGGGGTTAGTTCCTGCTCCGTTTTCCAGTCAGCCTGACATTCCAGGAATGGATCAGCAGCCATAACACAGACAATGGAGGGCCTGGTCCAAACTTCAGATGACTTTGCAGGCTCCTTAACTCATTGCATCACAGGTGGATGGGCAGGGAATTGGACACTGGTCATCCTGCCAGTCAGAACACACCACCTGTGTGCTCTCAGACCTGGGCTGGCAGAGCTGATAAGGGAAGAGGAGTCCCTGCCCTAAGGGATGACGAGTCAGCCTGGGGTACTTCCCTCAAGTACAGTAGCCTGTGGCCTCTGCAAGTTAATGTTGCATAATCAAGGGCTGATCATGTTCCTTCATTCATAAATCTCTTTAAAAAAAATTAATAGAGTTCATTTTTCAGAGCGGTTTTAAGTTTACAGGGAAGGTGAATGGAAAGTGCAGAGAGTTTCGATATACCTTCCTCTCCTACATGCACAACCTCCCCATGTTCATTCATTTCTCAAATTCTGTGTTCCACACACTGTCCTGGACCAAAGGCCCAGCCCTATCATCAGGAACAGGGAGGGAGGAAGGGATGGAGGTAAGTAGGCCTAGGGTGGCAAGGGAGCCCAGCAGAACAGTCCACCCAGCATGCAGGGGTGGTCTGAGAAGTGAGGAAGGACCTCAGAGGAAGTTCCCAAAGTGTTAGCCTCTCAGTTGTGTCTGACTCTGCAACACCATGGACTGTGTAGCCTACCAGGCTTCTCTGTCCATGGGATTGTCCAGGCAAGTGTGCTGGAGTGGGTTGCCATGCCCTCCTCCAGAGGATCTTCTCAACTCCAGGAATTGAACCTGCATTGCAGGCAGATTCATCTGAATTACCTGGGAAACCCAGAGGAGATTCCACCTGGGCTGAATTCTAAGGGTGTGAGCATTAGCAAAGAGTAGGGATGGCGGGATTGGGGTGCAGTGTGTACAAAGGCCTGGGGCCAGAAGGCGCACTTGACCCAGATTCCGTAAAGCTCAAAGCTAACTGGTTTAGTCTGAGGAGGAAGGGTCCAGGTAGGCCAGAGTCGGTGGGAGGGGCTTACCAGTGTGAGTGGGGCCAGCACTGGCCTTGAAATAGTTAGAAAGCTCAGGTACTGGATTATGCAATTTGTGGCTTTAAATGTGTCTTGAAGATGCTTCAGGGGCTCTCACTATTGCCTCAAGTACCAGCCCCTTGTGAACAGGATGGGTTTTTCTGGTGGCCCGAGGCTAACCCCTGCTTTGCTTCTGCCCAGATACTTGACCAGTAGTCTCACATCTCACAAGGAAGCAGAGAAAGCCCACCTGGCAAAAGTCAGGGGCCCGGAAGGGCTTCTTGGATCATGTCAGGCTTTCTCCATTTATTCATCCCTGGTGGTAGTTCCAAGGGAAGAGAGGTACGAGGGAAAGGAGCCTTTTCTAATAGAGCAGGCTGACCCAGGCACAGGGAGAGCAAGCACTTGAACCCCTGTCTGCAGCATTCAAGAGGCAGCACCTGAGCCCCCTGGGAGGGGCAGCCAGCAGGACCGGATGAGGGGAGGATGCTCCGAGCCTCAGAGCCTTGCTCACTTGGTTAGAAAGTGCAGGCTGTAAAGTATGCCCTTTCCCTGTGGCTCTGAAAGAGGAATGAGGATGAAGGGGCTCTGAGGTCATCAGGGAGCAAAGATAGTCCTGGACTAGACTAGACCGGAGAATTCCCAAGGGAATCCTGCAGTAAGAGCCAAACCTCTTCCCCGCCGCCATGGCTCTGCCTGCAGCCAAGGAGCCCCCTCGTGATGAGAACCTGCCTGTTAGCGGTCTTGGGCCATGAACATGCCCCTCTCACAAGCTTCCGGGTGAGGAGGCTCACCTGTGCTGAGCCCTGTGTACCTGGCCCTTTGCACACATGACTTGCACTTCATCCGTCATCCTGTGAGGTGCGCACTGCTACCATCCCTATCTTAGTGGTGAGTAAACTGAAGCTCGGAANCCCTCTCACAAGCTTCCGGGTGAGGAGGCTCACCTGTGCTGAGCCCTGTGTACCTGGCCCTTTGCACACATGACTTGCACTTCATCCGTCATCCTGTGAGGTGCGCACTGCTACCATCCCTATCTTAGTGGTGAGTAAACTGAAGCTCGGAAAAGGCAATGGCACCCCACTCCAGCACTCTTGCCTGGAAAATCCCATGGGTGGAGGAGCCTGGTAGGCTGCAGTCCATGGGGTCGCTAAGAGTCAGACACAGCTGAGCAACTTCACTTTCTTTTCACCTTCATGCATTGGAGGAGGAAATGGCAACCCACTCCAGTATTCTTGCCTGGAGAATCCCAGGGACGGGGGAGCCTGGTGGGCTGCCGTCTGTGGGGTCACACAGAGTCGGACACGACTAAACGACTTAGCAACAGCAGCAGCAAACTGAAGCTGGGGGAGGTGAAGTGACTCACCAAGGGCACACACTGGTGGTAATGGGTAGAAGGGAATAAGGCGCGCAAAGGCACAACGGGACAGGGCCTGGGGCCAACAGCAGTTGGCAGTGGGAAACCAAAGCAGGTGCCTGTAAAATGAGAACTTTCTCCCTTATGAGCTGAAGTGAACATACAAGGCACTTCACTTCCCCCAAAGTTTGGGCTGAATTAATAGTGGCATGGCATGCAGATCAAAGGAGGAGCTTGTTCCACCTTCTTGCTGAGACTGTACCTGAAGGGCTAGGATCCTTTCAGGGCCCCCACTGCGTAATAGCCATAGAAGAGCCAGCGCACTGTACCAAACTGGATGGATAGGGAGGAGCAGCCTGGGGAGACGGGTACATCCTAGACCTCTGAGGAATCTCCCGGAGGCAGAGTTCAACCCCATAGAGGGAAAAACATTCTGGAACTTAGGAATTATGAAAATGGAGTGAAAAATGTGAGGTAGTGAGCCTCTTAGGCTGGGAGCAGATGCTGGAGGACCAGAGATGTGGAGAGGGCCCCTGCCTAGCCTGACGGGTGGTCTAGATTCAGCCCTCACATTGATGGAGCACTTCGTGTCCACCTTTTCACCACACAAGTCCCACAAACAGGGTTTTAGGCCACACAGATGATGAGGCTGACCCTGCCTAGCCTGGGCTGGGCTCTAGGTTTCTTCTGTGGTTCTGCTTAGACTGCTTTGGGGAAACCAGGCATTGGAAATAGTGGAGGTCTCGGACCTGTGAACTGGCCGCTGCTGGACTACCCGAGGTCACCTTTTTCAGAAAGCTGAATATTTTCTAGTGCCCTGGATCTCCCAGCTTTCCATCATGGAGTCCTCACTCAATCAGAACCTAGGAGAAGCCAGCAAACCGCTGCCCTCCGTCCCCATCACCTGTGTGGACACCAGGACTTTCCAGAGCACTCTGATCTCCCTAAAGAGAGGACCCTGGCTCTCACGCCTCACAACTCTCACTCTTGATCCCCTGTCTCTGACATTCTGTAGTCCCCAGACTTTGCCCTTTTTCTTGACAAGGGCTCTAGCCCACGTCCACTGCAGCTTCCCACTGCCATCCACCAGCCTCCAGGCCTAGCCCTTTTAATGGTTCTCTCACCTGTCTTCTACTCTGCATTTGGCTTGTCTAGTCTCTGCTGAGTTTGAGGGGCTAGGGCCAGTCACAGTTTTTTAAATTGAGTTAGAGCATATAATATGCGACCCAGATCAAGCTAAGAACACTTTCAGGTCCATCCTTTTAAAATGGCTCGATCCCCTAGACTCCCATAGCTTTATTATTGGACACTTGGCAGCTGTTGCCTTTTATTCCAGCTAGCTGCAGGAGGGGGAAGCATTCTGGGAGCTGTTTGTTTTTCTCCCTGCCTGACCTAGCACAGTGTGAGGCCCATTGGACGTGCCCCTTGAGGCCCATTAGATGGAGGGGTGTCAAGTTTCCCAGGTTTGTCTTAGCATGTGTGCTCAGTCGCCCCCTCAGAAATGCGGGAGAGGTGACAGGTGAATGACGGGGTCACGGGAGTGCAAGAAAAGCCCTGAGCACCGAATGTGCTGGTTCTGCTCAGGTGACCGGCCACCCCAGTGTGCTGTGTGTAGGCCTGGAGGCACACATTCCCAGCAGAAGGTTCAGGTGTGTAGAAGTCCCTGTATGAAATGCCCTTTCTAGAGGGCACTGGCTACAGCATGGGGCTGGCCAAGCTCTCATCCTGGGCCCTGGGACTTCAGGCTTGAGCACCCACCATGGCAGGGTCAGATAGCTGAAGGAAGAGGGCCAGGCCCAGCTCTGGGGAGGCTTTGAAGTCAGACGCCTGGTGCAGAATGTTCTGAGGGAGGCGAGAACACACAGATTCTCGGGTGGAGGCCAAGACCCCCGCTGCTGGCCTAAGGGGGTCTATCCCTGTCTCCTCCTGCTTCAAGGCCTTGGGAGACGGTGCCCTCCAGGAAATAGAGCCATGGCCTGGGCTGAAGCAGCAAAATGGGCGCAGCAGGAAGGAGTTGGAGGGAAGTGGGAGGCATGGTAATGTGGGGATGGGGTGTGGTACATGAAGTTCAGCAGCTGTCCTGAAAAACCGTGTCTCCAGTCTATTGGAAGACTTGAAGACTCACTCCCTCTTTGCTCTCGGCAGAGAGGAACCTCTTCTCTGAGGTTCAGATACCAGTTGTCACTGAGGGTCTTCCTCTTGGGTGGGTTCTGAGTCCCTCAAATCATCCTGTTCCTGTTTTCTCTTTTTGATTGTAGTATATATTTAGCGGTCTCACCCAAGGCTTGGGGACACTGGGTGCATCTGATTTTACATCATATCCGGTAACTCAAGGCTCAGAATCTGATTTTACATCATATCTGTTAACTCCCAGGTCCATCTGACACCAAAATTTGCTTTAAGGCAGCATGGTGGCAATGTCTTAGTATGAGGATGGGCTGTCCCTCCATGGTTAGTAGAGGCATGATCACAAGCATATGCTGTTAATAGTGAAGGAGAGAGAAGGAAGAGAAGTGCACACCAATGGTCAGTGTAGATGATAAGGATTGAGGTGTCTTAGATCAGCCTCTGAATAGGGGAGGCTGGGATATGAACATTTCCTGAGGACCTGTGGTGTGCCAAGCACTTGTGTATGATCAGCAGGCATATTATTATTTTTATTTTACTAAAAGGGAAGATGATGCATGGAGGATTTACCCAATCAAAGTAAAAAATGTGGAGATGGGTTTTGAGCCAGGTGTGGCCACCTCCAAGGTTGGCCCTCTTTCTTCTCCATGGAAAGTGATCTCCAGTTGCTATGAGTATGCCTTCAGGATGGGATGTCAGCCGCCAAATAAAGACCTAGTTTTCAGACATTTGAGGGAAGTCTTTAACATGTAAGAGAGGCCACAGCAACAGAAAAGGGGAGTGTCTCTGAGATTTGATTTAGTGGCACCAATTGCAGAGAGGCTGAGCTTTTGCTAATAGTAAGAAGAGTTGGAGCCCTGCTTTCTTTCTCCCCTCCCAGGTCACTGGGAAAGAAGCTCCACTCTAGGCAGCTGCAGTCAAGAACACAGGGTTCTCGCTATCCCCAGTGCCCAGCTGAGAGGTACAGGATCTCCCTGAGAGTGGCAGGCCACCAGCTTGTCTCACCTCCCTCACCTCTGTGTTGAAGTGTATTCCAGGTAGGAGTAGCTGAGAAGCCTGGGGCCTTTTTCCTCAATCCATTTCCAACTCACAGTGGAATGTCTACCCTAGTCGCGGAAGCCAGAGGATACTGAGTGAAGGTTGCATTCTAGGAGAGGCTAGTTTAGAAGACCAAAGGCTACTGCCCCAACCCGGCATCCTTATAAAGCAGGGATATCACTCCAAAACACCAGTTTCAGAGCAGTGGTACAGATGTTTTGTACAAACAGGAAGTCCATAAAAACTCTGATGCTCTCCTCAAGGGAACTGGCTTTATTTGCACAGAGTGGGGGGAAATTCAAGCATGTCAGTGCTCTCAAAACAATGGAGATATTGGTGGTAAGCAATTAAGTCTGGTAGTGCTTTGAGAAAAGCTAGCTAAAAATTAGACCAACTAGAAGTTTGTAGAGAGAAGCAAAGAGCTAATTGACCAAAAACCCTCCTGAGATCAGAACAAACTTCAGAGACTAGCCTCAAATACTACTCCAGTCACCAAAAACTTGGCCTTTCTGTACACTGATGCCAAATCCAACCTGGGAGACAATTTTGAAGTAGAAAAGGATAACTTTATTTTTTTTACCAGGCAAAGCCTTGAAAAACTGTGTCCCAACCTGAGAGGATTTGATGAAGGGTTTTATAAGAGTGATTCAAAAGTGGGATTTCTGACAAGATTAGGGTGAGTGTAGGGCCTGTACTCCTTTAATCCCATCTCAAGTGGTCAGGTCTAATCTTGAGCTTCTGTGGTCCCTTTAATCTGGCTTTAGGTGGTTTCTTGGCTTCTCCTCCCTTGATTAGCAACTGTACAAATTTGCCCTTTGGAACTCAGAGAAGGTCATGAAGGCTGGAGTCTTGCCTACAAGAAACGAGGGACCGAAAGTCCTCCTTGCCTGGGAGCCCCACAGGGCCTTACTCTGTTTCACTCCTGCAAAGGGACTTCATTTCTTTGGATCAGACTGTAGAAGCTTTCAGCAAGTAACACCGGATCTTATACAAAGGATCAGGAATCAGGTCGGCATCAGACCTCTTAATAGCAATATTCGAAGCCAGAAGTCCGCAAAGCAATGCCTTAAAGATGCTGAAGGAAAATTATTTTCAACTAAGAATTATATACCCATCCAAGGTATCAGTACAGTGTGAGAAGAGAAGGTAGATATTTTCAGATAGACGAGCTCTGAACAACTTTATCTCACATACAGACTTCCTCAGGAAGCTACTGGAGGATGTGTTCCAGCTCACAGAAGGGCATAAACCAAGAAAGAAGAAATAA
Organism: Neotragus moschatus; assembly: GCA_006410615.1. Taxonomy (NCBI): domain Eukaryota; kingdom Metazoa; phylum Chordata; class Mammalia; order Artiodactyla; family Bovidae; genus Neotragus; species Neotragus moschatus. The sequence goes on along the minus strand of SJYA01002789.1, from coordinate 3,531,979 downwards.
GGACCCACTACTGAGAATATGGAGGCAAGAAGAATGAAATGTTCTCCAAGTGGGAAAGGGTCCCAAGCAATCCAGAGGGGATGTCTGTGTGGCTTTCCCTCCCTCCCTTGCCCAACTCCCACACTGGCCTCTGTAAATAAATGGTGTGGTCTTTGTTGTGAAGAAAAAGAAGAAGGAATGGAATGCACGAAAAACAGAGATCATTAAGAGAAGCACAGGGTGACAGCTGTGGGGCTGATCTAGAGCCATCAATTCAGATGGAGGCAGGAGAACCAGGGGCTCCAGGAGGCGTGTCTCAGAGTTAAAAAAAAGGAAGCAATTACAGTGAAAATGTGTATTGAGAATCACTTTACAGGACTTGTGCAGGGTGTGGGATGTGTCAAAAGAAGAAAAAAGCAGATGAAAAAACGAGTCAACAATTCTGAAGAAAAAAAGTTTACAAAGCAAGGAAAGGTATTTATGAAGAAAGGAAAAGAAAAGTATGAAGAAAGGGAAGGACGGCACATTACTTGGCTTAGCAGTGAGCACTATTTACTGACTGTAAGTGTAACCAAGAAATGTGGTGTGATGATATAAAAAGGAGAGGAAAGAGTGTAAGTGAATCTCATCTGTCAGGAGAGGAATGCCAAGAGACAGTATCTAAATTGGACTTCTCTGAGATAGAAATCATAGCAATAAATGCTTTATCTTGTTGTTTTTCAGTTGCTCAGTAATGTCTGACTCTCTGCGACCCCATGGACTGCTGCACGCCAGGTTTCCCTGTCCTTCACCATCTCCCGGAGCTTGCTCAAACTCATGTCCGTTGAGTCGGTGATGCCATCCAACCATCTCATCCTCTGTCATCTCCTTCTCCTCCTGCCTACAGCCTTTCCCAGCATCAGGGTTCTTTCCAATGAGTCAGTTCTTTGCGTCAGGCGGCCAAAGTATTGGAGCTTCAGCCTCAGCATCAGTCCCTCCAATGGATATTCAGAATTGATTTCCTTTAGGATTGACTGGTTTCATCTCCTTGCAGAGATTTTTGTCTTCTGATTTTTGTCTCCTAAATGACTGAATGAATTGAAGTGGTCACTTTGAAAGAACAGGATGGAGTGACATAGGAGAGTGCTGTCTTGGTTCTAACATTTTAGCAGTTTGACTCTGCAAACATTTTTTGCACATGAGTTTGGGAAGATAAAAATTAACTAAAAGACAGATGAAAAGAAAGCATGATAACAGTGTTAGGCCCTGAACGGCCTAATCACGGGAGACGTCGCTTCACAGATCACCAAGACCCGAATTCGATGCAAACAGCAAGAGGATTTATTGAACCGGCGCGCCGGGGTTCGATCATCCTCGAAAGGAGCGAACCCCGACCTCAGTTACAGAGCAGTTTTTATACACAAAAGCTACAAGTAGGTATAGGTGGGGTGAAGACAATCTCAACAAACTGATTGGTGGGCATAGCTTGACCTTTACAGAGATAGGTCTGGAAGTTATCAGGCTGAAATGGCTGACCGACCACCGTACACCTTGCGGCGGTTAGCCAATTTTCTAGAAAAGATTAACAGAAAAACAATTACCCGGGGGGTCTCTTTCAAGGCCAGGAAACTAGACTATAGGTCATCAGATAGAGGGCAGGTTCTTTTTCCATGATCATGACTAGCCCCTAAGAAACAGAACAAAGGATTGTTTTAAAATTTAACTTTTTCTCTTCAACAGTAAGGGCCTTCCCTTTTGAGATGCTCCCATCCTCTGAATTCTTTTAAAACAGCAATCAAGGAACTTCCCTGGTGGTCTAGTTGTTAAAAATCTCCCTTCCAATGCAGAGAACTTGGTTCAATCCCCAGTCGGGGAAGTAAGCTCACACATCACAACTACTGAGCTCTCTTGCTGGAGAGCCTGCATGCTGCAAGGAAAGATCCCACATGCCACAGCTGCAACTAAGACCTGATACAGCCAAATTAAAAAAAAAAGATTAATAATCTATGCAAAGAAAAAACTGAGCAAACAACCCCACCCATCTTTTCAGCCATCTCATAAAGTGCATTCTCACCCTGCAAGGCATGTATTAATAAGGGTTCTTGTGAGGGTGAAATGAGATGGTGTTTTGTAAAGCATGAAGTTGGCATATGGTTTAGATTGTGGTTATCAGGCAGGACAGAAATAAATATCCCCATGTTGTATACAGGAAAACAGAGACCCTCCCTTCCACCCCAGACTTCCTGCAACTTACCTGGCTCTGAGCCCCACCTGGAGGGAGATTAATGTGAGGGCCTTGATGTCATCAAGGCTCAGCTCTCATTCTGGCAGTGCTCTGAGCACTGATCCTGGTCATAGACTGATCCCTGGTGCTGGTTGCAGACTGAGCCCCCATCGCTTGCCACTAACTCCCTCAGTAATGTTCACAACCAAACCTAAGCTGGGCTTGGCCGAGAAGAATGGATGGCTGGGTTCCATTCCTCTCCAGTGCTGTCTCAGGGGCAGGGTTGGTGCAGCTGTGGCCTGGCTAAACTCTCTGGCGTGGTTTCCCTTCATCTTGGACTAGATTCAAAGCCACTGCCTGTGCCCAGTCCATTTCTGTCCCCTCCCACTGGTCCTCCTGTGGGGGATGGTGGGGCCCATGGTACACTCTGAGCAGAGATTGTCTGTGATGAGTCATCCTTGTTCATAACAAAGGAGTCTGGCATGAACAGCACTTTTTCTGCCTTCTCTGCTGCAACGGAATAACGTCCCAAATCCATGTGTTCAAGTACAGCCTTGAACTGCCTGTTTCCCACCCTGGACTCTTCAATCCAATCTATTACCAGGGAAGCGTTTCTCCAACATGATTTCCAGGAGTTCCCGGAACACTGACTTGTCATAGCTGCTTCTCTGCACGTAGTGACCGGCACCTCCTCTGAGCATCCCCTGAGGTCAGATGGGAACCAAGGCTGACTTCAAACCCTCTCATCTCTTATCAGTCCCAGGAGAGGTGAAAGGTCAGGAAAGGAGCAGTGGCAGATGCTGGGCCTGGGAAAGTTGGAGGGTGGGTGGGGAGACAAAGGGGATGGGTGGGGGACAGGCACAGGATCATGGTTTGATAAACTTGATTTACTACTGGGTCACAAATGTCAGGGCAGTCAGGAAGCTGAAAGACTTCCTCTCCTGCCCTGTGTCAGACAGATGGAAAAATGAGGTCCCTGAAAGAGAAGTGTTTCCAAGACCCCACAATGACTTGGGATCAGAAGGGTAGATTATTTATGCTGAGGATCATGGCCCCTAAAGCCAGAATAGGACTCTTGAGGAAGGCCCTGGGGGAGCTGGAGGAAAGGCTCCAGGGAAGGAAGATCTTCCTGATTATCTGAATTATCAGCCCTGGGACCTCTGGTTGGAGGGGACACAGGGTCACAGTTTCTCATCACCAGATGTATGGCAAGATGCAGGCTGGACTGGACTGTGGGAATGTGCCCACAGTGAGAGGAGCTTGCTTGCTCTCTTGGCCATGTTTCTCTTTGTGGGACAGTAACCAAGTTGTGTTCCTCACAATCCTAGGTGAGGATTGCTTGACCTAAGGGTCTGCTCTCTTTCTGAGCCCTCAAGATCCAGAACAGCTCCCGTGAGCAGCCCCAGAGCTCTGCAGCTGCCTCTGGCTGGCCACAAGACCCTGGAGACATAAGAGGCACCTGGACCCACAGTTAGAGTATGTATTTGAGGAAGAAAGTTGGAAGAGGGCCACCTTGGGGGGTCTTTCTTACAGGAACAGATTAGGTCAGAGAAAATCATGGTAAGTAGGTGTCCCTCCTCCAAACCAAGGGTCTGCACTGCAGCTTTCAGGTGGTGAGAGGCACTTCGGCTCTTGCCTCAGTGCTGTTAGCCAGGGCCTCCCAGATCCTCTCTGCCTGTGCACCAAAGCCTGTTTCTGGGTGTCTGCTGGCTGCGTCCCCCTGGGGCTGTCCTTCCTGCACTTTGGTTACTTATTTGTCTCTCTGCCACTGGGCTGGCAGCTCTTTGAAAGTCAAGTATTGCAGGGTGTGTTCTCTAGGAAGCAGGCTGTGGCTCAAAGTGTAGCACGCTGGATGTTCTTCAGGGAGAACTCTGGAGATTGATGAGTGTAGAAGGGAGGGGGAAGAGGCAGCACTGGGCAGAAGGAGAAGCTGAGCTGTACTGCAGGCCCCACCCAGCCTGGGCTCCTCAGTGGGAGCTTGGCGTGGAATGGCCCTTCACAGTCCCATACTGAGCTGAAATAGCTGGGCCTTTGCACCCCAGCTAGATTAGTCTTTGGAAACAGATTGCCCAGAGAAGGGCATGGCCCAGGGTAAAGCAAGTATCTGCAGCTGAAGCGATCACTGGATGGGCTGACAGCTACAGTCCTCCTGCCCTCGCCCCCAGACACCAAGTCCCTCCCTGAAGGGAAATGTGGGCATCACATCTCAGCGTCTACTCTCCTGTGTTCTTGTGGGCTTTTGAGGAATGCTGGCTGAAGGAATGAATAGATTAATTTGAAAGAAGCCCCTAAAACATTTTGGCCTTATTCTCCCCATCTATGAAATGGGTATATCTTTGACACTCATGCTATAAAAGGCAAAGCTCTTCATAAACTCCACATCTCATGGGAGTCTGCAGCCCCTTTCTGTTCTCTTTCCTTTGACAACCCAAGGTTGGGTCTAGGGCCCTGAGGGGTGGAGTGGGTAGTGGAGGGTAGGTGGGGTGTGCTTGGCAGTTTGTGGTTGCTGTTTTAGGAGAAACCACAGCTGCCTCTGGTTTAGGGCGGTCAGTGAGGCCCAAAGAAGGGGAGGTTCATATGCGGGGCAGGCCTTGGGCACTGAGTCACCACCCAGAGGAAAACCACAGCTTCAAGAGCCCCAAGGCCCAAGGAAGGGTAGCAGATGAGTTGGGTGAGGGCCAGGTCTCAGGAGTGGGGATTTGGACAGCCTCCTTACTTCTAGGGCCAGCGCAGTTCTAGCTTGCAGGGCAGCAACTACTGTATGCCATGATAAAGGCAGGCTGAGTCACACATTTCTGTGAAACAGGACAGACCAAGAACAGAGTGACCCTGAAAAAGAACCATTCCTCTCCGATCTCCAGCTCCCCATGCTCTGCGGAAATGGGGGCAATTCTTGAATTCGAGAAAATTCTTCTAAGGTGTCTGAAGATTCATAGACTTAACTTTGCTTATATATAAATTTACCNCTGCAGCCCCTTTCTGTTCTCTTTCCTTTGACAACCCAAGGTTGGGTCTAGGGCCCTGAGGGGTGGAGTGGGTAGTGGAGGGTAGGTGGGGTGTGCTTGGCAGTTTGTGGTTGCTGTTTTAGGAGAAACCACAGCTGCCTCTGGTTCAGGGCGGTCAGTGAGGCCCAAAGAAGGGGAGGTTCATATGCGGGGCAGGCCTTGGGCACTGAGTCACCACCCAGAGGAAAACCACAGCTTCAAGAGCCCCAAGGCCCAAGGAAGGGTAGCAGATGAGTTGGGTGAGGGCCAGGTCTCAGGAGTGGGGATTTGGACAGCCTCCTTACTTCTAGGGCCAGCGCAGTTCTAGCTTGCAGGGCAGCAACTACTGTATGCCATGATAAAGGCAGGCTGAGTCACACATTTCTGTGAAACAGGACAGACCAAGAACAGAGTGACCCTGAAAAAGAACCATTCCTCTCCGATCTCCAGCTCCCCATGCTCTGCGGAAATGGGGGCAATTCTTGAATTCGAGAAAATTCTTCTAAGGTGTCTGAAGATTCATAGACTTAACTTTGCTTATATATAAATTTACCATCATCTTTAGGCTTCCCAAGTGGCTCAGTGGTTAAGAATCTGCCTGTCAATTCAGGAGCTTCAGGAGATTTGAGTTCAATCCCTGGATTGGGAAGATCATCTGGAAAAGGAAATGGCGACCACTCCAATGTTCTTGCCTGGAAAATCCCATGGACAGAGGAGCCTGGCAGGCTACAGTCCACGGAGTTGCAAAGAGTCAGACACGACTGAGCAACTGAGCACGTGTGCACCACATCACTGTAGTCTAGAGAGGCTGCTTCACGTTGCATTTATCTACTGATAGCTCAGTAACTGTGAAATGTCTGGGTTTTTCTCTTTCTTCTTTGCAGGAAAATGAAATATTCTGAACTCTCATCTTGTGTGATGAAAGCTAAAACAAACAAATGAACAAAGATAATTTTTCCAGACCAACTTGTTTATTCCTTCTTGAAAGATATCTAATGCTTCGGACAGAGCAATGAGAAAACTGAAAGATGGTAGAATAGCAATGATTCATATCACCATTGAATTGCCCAGGCAATTCCATCATTCTTTTGTTTTCTTATTACTTTAGTCTCTGTTTTTAAAAAGCATGATTGAGAATAATTAATGAGTGATGATGAAGAGTAATTCCTACGAGGATGAAATAGCAGAATGTTTTAAGATCTAGGATATATTTTGAATTTACAAAGGATCTAATGGATCAATACAGTAATTGATATATTTTGGACTTATAACAAATCCAGTGGATCGTTTTGGTAAAGGTTCATCTAGTCAAGGCTATGGTTTTCCCAGTGGTCATGTATGGATGTGAGAGTTGGACTGTGAAGAAAGCTGAGTGCCGAAGAATTGATGCTTTTGAACTGTGGTGTTGGAGAAGACTCTTGAGAGTCCCTTGGACTGCAAGGGGATCCAACCACTCCATTCTAAAGGAGATCAACCCTGGGATTTCTTTGGAAAGAATGATGCTAAAGCTGAAACTCCAGTACTTTGGCCGCCTCCTGCAAAGAGTTGACTCATTGGAAAAGACTCTGATGCTGGAAGGGATTGGGGGCAAGAGGAGAAGAGAATGACAGAGGATGAGATGGCTGAATGGCATCACCAACTCGATGGGTGTGAGTCAGTGAACTCTGGGAGTTGGTGACGGACAGGGAGGCCTGGTGTGCTGCGATTCATGGGGTCGCAAAGAGTCGGACGTGACTGAGCAACTGAACTGAACTGAACTGAAGAGAGAACAAGCTTTAGTCAATTAAAAAATAATTTAATCTCTCTTTGGTTTTTGGAAGACCCCTGTAGTCATCAAATAATCCTTATTAATAGTTAAAGCTGCTCAGAAAAGGAGCTTAAAAATTAAAATTCAGTCTAAATGACCCTGGTAGTATACCAAGAGTTAAAATAAAATTCCCCAAGGGGGATTTAGCTGAAGGTCCACTTTTCCCTATACCCAAATAGGGAGGAATAAGCAGAGACTGTGAATTTGACATAAAATGAGACCCTATGCAAATGACAAATGACATGCAAAAAGATGCAAATAAATGAAGACAGTAGGGAGGGCCCTAGTGCTCTGGGTAGACATAGAGTACTGGCTTCCTCTGGTTGGATGGTTGGATGGTAGTTCTAAGAAAGCTGCCCCATCCTCCTCCTAGGGTCTCCCACATGGCCCCTCTGGCTGAGAAACTTAGGCCCAAAGACTATTCTTGCTGCCCTGTTCCTCTTCCAGTCATTTGCAGAGATCCCTGTGGTCCATTGGAGCCACTTTCTTGCCACTCTACTCTCCTTGCTGTGTGGGCCCTGGGGCTGGAGTATGGTGCTGGGTTCAGGGCACTATGGAGTCAGGACAGCAGGGCATGGTGGATAATTCTATGGCACCTCCTGATCCTTCAAGGTCTGTCCACTTCTCTTACACAGCCCCCATCCTCACTCCCATGCCATATGTTCAGCTTTTCTCTTCCTCACAGCAGTAAAAACAACAATAGTTTGCAGGGACTGGACATCAGGCAAAACATGGCTATGACCTTCGACAGATGGAGGACACACAAAGTGAACCCCATATTTAACCAACTTTCTTCCTGAGGCCATTTTCCAAACTGAGATGCAGTGAACTAGACCAAATAGGAGGTGACATTTCACACAAAGGTTTTAAAATAGGTAAGGATAATATATTAAAGAGAATAGAGCAAAAGATAGACAAAATGGGTGAAAAGCTTGAGTATTTAAAGAGCAAACTTGAATCTATAAGAATGAAAAAAATTGGTGTTTTAGACTGCAAAATATCTGAAATTAAGAACTCACTGAATGAGTCTAACAGGACACTGTATACAGAGAAGACAAGATTAGTGACCAACCAATAGATATTATCTGGATTGAAGCACAGAGTGAAAAGGAATTGAGCGATAAACAGAGCTGAGCATAAGAGATGTGTAGGACATGCTCAAACATTTGAATAAATAATGACAGAATTTTCTAAATATGATGAAAGGCATCAAGTCACAGATTCATGAATATCAGTGAGGACTGAGACACTGCCATTTTTGTTGCTCAGACGTGGAGTGAGAGGCTGAGAATGGGGGACACTATCTGCTTCCATCTTTCGCAATCTGGTGTACCAGGCGAAGCTGGCCAAGCAGGCTGAGCAATGTGATGGAATGGTGAAATCAATGAAGAAAGTAGCAGGAATGGATGCGGAGTTGACAGTTGAAGGAAGAAACCTCCTATCTGTGCATATAGAAAATGTGATTAGAAGTAGAAGAGCTTCCTGGAGAATAATCAGCAACAAAGAAGAAAACAAGGGAGGAGAAGACAAACTAAAAGTGATTTGGGAATATCAGCAAATGGTTGAGACTGAGCTACAGTTAATCCGTTGTGACATTCTGGGTGTACTGGATGAACACCTGATTCCAGCCCCTAACACTGGCTGAGTCCAAGCTTTTCTATTATAAAATGAAAAGGGACTACCACAGGTATCTGGCTGAATTTGCCATAAGAAATGACAGGAAGGAGGCTGTGGAGAACAGCTTGATGGCTTACAAAGCTGCTAGTGCTATTGCAATGACAGAACTTCCATCGACACGTCCCATTCACTTAGGCCTGGCTCTCAATTTCTCCATATTCTACTATGAAATTCTTAATTCTCCCGAGCATACCTGCGGTTGACAAAAGCAGCTTTTAATGATGCAGTTGCAGAACTGAACACACTGAGTGAGGAAAGCTATAAGGACTCTACACTTATCACACAGTTGTTAGTGATAATCTGACACTGTGGACTTCAGACACGCAGGGTGATGGTGATGGTGAAGGGCAGAATAAAGAAACACTGCAGGATGTGGAAGATGACAGTCAGTGACACATAGACGCCAACATGAGAAACCATCTCTGACTACCCCAGACATTCCCATCCTCCCCATCTTGGAAATTCCCCCATTGTTACTAAGAACCACCAAATCTGACTTTTACATATGGCCTCAGACTTTAGTTCCTGCCCTGTTGGGTTTTTTTTGTTGTTGTTGTTAATGGTTTTCTAAAGTTCTTAAAGGCAAGAGTGAGTTTCTGTGGGTTTTACTGGTCCCAGCTTTTAGGATCTTTAAGAGCACTAACAGGACGGCAGAGAGGCTTTTTCAGCATTACTGCATTGTCTCTTGCAGACTGGCAAGATCACCATTAGCAATGGAAATTACATTCAAAAGCTGTTAGAATTTTGTGTGATGCAAGCATCTAAGAGAAAGGTTAATCACACTACTGAGGTGTATGTGGTATCATTTTCCCTTTTTCTAATTCTTTGAATTTTAAACCGATGTTTAAAATTAATTGGATCCTAACTTGAGGTGGTTAAAGGTTGTCTGGGGAGTTTTTCGCAATGGTTTTGCTATTAAAAAATGTCTCAAACTGTTGAAATGTTGAAAAGTACGATGCTAGTAACATGTTAACAATTGTGGCTGCTCATTCTTGCCTCATTTTACTCTTCCTCTGAAGCAGGTTAGCACTGAAGGTGTTATGGAAAAGCCAGCATGCATGTTCAATTCTTTGTTTCTTCTCCCACTGGGCCCCACCTTCCCTCCTTGGCTCCCCCAGCCTCTTTATTCAGTATGTCTAACTTGAAACTAATTTATACTACTGCCTATATGACTTGAGCCATAGATACAGAATCTGTATTGTTCTTACTGAAACACAGCATGGATTAACATTAAACTGAAATAAAAGAAACCTAAATAAAACAAACCTAAATTTAAATAAAACAAAGCTAAACTTGAATAAAACTCCAAATATTATAAGTATAAAGAAAACTATACCTAGGCCCATCAAAAATCTTAAAAGCAACCATATTTTTAAAAATTAATTTGTTTTTGGCTCCACTGGGTCCTCACTGAGGCACATTAGCTCTTTGTTAAAATGATCATATTTTAAAGAGAGTTAGTAACCAGTTAACAGTACAATTGATGGCTAACTATGGAAGCCAGAAGACAATGAAATGATATCTTTAAAGTGCTAAGGAAAAAACCCTACCAATCTAGAATTCTATGCCCAGAAAAATATCCTTCAGAAATGAAGGAAAAATAAATGTGTTCAAAATTTTGTCAAGTAGACAGAAATTCAAAGAAATTGGTTTGTCACTAGTACACACTGGCAATACAAATTTTTATGGGAATTCTTCAGGATGAAAGAAAATGATCCCTGAGTGAACTGCAGGAAGGAATAAAGGCGTAGCAAAAGATTAAATTGTATATAATTATAAATGAATATTTACTAAAATAACAATAGGGAATTCCCTGGCAATCCCATAGTTAGGACTCCACATTCTCACTTGCCAAGGGCCAAGATTCAATCCCTGGTCAGAGAACTAAGATTCCACAGTCACACGGTCAATAAATTAAGCAATTAAAAAAAAAAAAACACCAACTTAAAGCTAACAATATTATAAAATTTTTCTAATTTTAAGTTTTTATTGGAGCTGATTTCCTTTGTTGTGCAGCAGAAATGAATACAACATTGTAAAGCAGTTAATCTCTACCCCCTATTCTACTGCTCTAGGTCATCACAGAGCACCAAGCCAAGCTCCTTGTGCTGTACAGCAGCTTCCCACTAGCTACCTATTTTACATACGGTAGTGCATATGTCTCATAAGATTTAAAACATAAAAGTAAATCCACGTCAGTATATAAAAATACAAATATGTATTTAAATATATAAATAAAATTATACACACACATATACACACGGGCTTCCCTCGTGGTTCACATGGGAAAGAATCTGCCTGCAATGCAGGAGACCTGGGTTCAATCCCTGGGTTGAGAAGATCCCTTGGAGAAGGGAATGGTTACCTACTCCAGTATTCTGGCCTGGAGAATTCCATGGACAGAGGAGCCTGGCAGGCTAGAGATCCATGGAATCTCAAAGAGTTAGACATGACTGAGCGACTTTCACAACACACCCTAAACTTAGAGGCTTCCCTTGTGGCTGAAATTGTAAAGTCTAATGTTCTCTGTCAGATTTTATTAGTGGTGGCAGGTGAGTGGCACATGACGATTGTGATAAATGACATTAATTAGTTTTAACTTCATTCAAGGTGCTATGGGCTTGAAGAGTAGGGGGTCTGCAGGCAGGTCTGGGCTTGAATTTCATCTCTGTGATTCTGACTTCTTTGGAGCCTGAGCGTCCTCATTCATAAAATGGATTGTGTAGAATAAGTAAAACGATACATGTGACGTGCTCAGCACAATGCCTGACCCATGTGTGCATGCATGCTAAGTTGCTTCAGTCATGTCTGACTCTTTATGACCCCGTGGACTATAACCTGCCAGCCTCCTCTGTCCATGGAGATACTCTAGGCAAGAATACTGGAGTGGGTTGTCATGCCCTCCTCCAGGGGATCTTCCCAAGCCAGGGGTCTAACCTGAGTTTCTCACATCTCCTATATTAGCAGACAGGTTCTTTACCACTAGTGCCACCTGGGAAGCCCTGCCTGGCACGTGCTGCTGCTGCTGCTAAGTCACTTCAGTCGTGTCTGACTCTGTGCGACCCCATGGACGGCAGCCCACCAGGCACCCCCGTCCCTGAGATTCTCCAGGCAAGAACACTGGAGTGGGTTGCCATTTCCTTCTCCAATGCATGAAAGTGAAAAGTGAAAGTGAAGTCACTCAGTTGCGTCCGACTCCTCCCAACCCCATGGGCTATAGCCCACCAGGCTCCCCCGTCCCTGAGATTCTCCAGGCAAGAACACTGGAGTGGGTTGCCATTTCCTTCTCCAATGCATGAAAGTGAAAAGTGAAAGTGAAGTCACTCAGTTGCATCCGACTCCTCACAACCCCATGGGCTATAGCCCACCAGGCTCCCCCGCCCATGGGATCTTCCAGGCAAGAGTACTGGAGTGGGGTGCCATTGCCTTCTCTGTGGCACATAGATAATGCTTAATACCACAGATGGTAGATCATTATTTCTGAGCATCTCAGCTATGTTATAAATATTCTAAGTAGAGAGACCATATTTATATTTTGTTGTGGTTAGGGTTTTCTTCTTTTTTTATTTTTTGAATTCTGGAATATTTTAATTGAAGGATAATTGCTTTACAGAATTTTGTTGTTCTGTAACATAATCAGCCATACGGCTGATTCATGTTGAGGTTTGACAAAAAACAACAAAATTCTGTGAAGCAATTATCCATCAATTAAAAAAATAAATTTAAAAAAGAAAACAAGACTATACCACGATAACATATTTACAGTTTAAATAATAATAATAATATAATTAATACCAAGATACTTATTTCACAACTAGAAAATAAAACACATCCAATTCCTTGGAGCCTTTTGTGCCTTCCCAAATCATACCTCCTCTCACCACTCCAGAGGTTGCCACTATCCTGAATAGTACAGTGTAAGTAGAGGTCTTATGGGGGGCAGCACACCCACTCCTCATAGCCAGGGAGGTCTAGTGGAAGCCAGAAACTCTCATGCCCTCCCAGAAATAACAGATAATACCCCCGACTCCCGAGTCAGTGGCGGCTGTTATGAACTGAATTGTGCCACCTCCATTCATAAGCTGAAGCTGTAATGCTTGATAAGACAATATTTGGAGATAGGGCTGTTGGGGGGTAATTAAGGTTAAACAAGGTCATAAAGGTGAGGTCCTAGTCCAATAGCTGTTCTTATAAGAAGAGGAAGAGACACCTGGATGTAAACGCACAGAGAAAAGGCCATGGGGGGAGAGAGTGAGTAGGTGGCCAGCTGCAAGCCAAGGAGAGAGTTCTCACCAGAAGTCAAACTCCAGCACCTTGATCTTGGACTTTCCAACCTCCAGAATGTGAGATAATAAATTTCTGTTGTTTAAGACACCCAGTCTGTGGTGTTTTGCTGTGGAAGCCTGAGCTGACTAATACAGAGGCAGAGTGGAGAACCTGGATGTCTAACCCTGCCTTGCCTTAATGAGGTAGCACCTCCCCTCCTCTGCTGGACCAGTGTTAGAGGAAACCAGCTAAAACCAAAAGTTTAAGTAAGATCCAGAGTCTCATAATATAATAGCTAAAACACCCAGGTTTTAGTAGAAAATTACTTGTGACACCAATAGCCAAGAAGATCTCACACTGAAGGAAAAAACAAATTAATAGATACCACACTCAAGATTCCAGTGATGTTATCTGATTAAGATTTAAAAGCAGGCATCATACAATGCTTTCGTAAGTGACTGTGAGCACATCTGAAACAAACAGAAAAAGAAAATCTCAGCAAAGAAATATACAAAGAAGAACCAAATGGATATTCTAGAACTGAAAAATTCAATAACCAAAATAAAAAACTTGATAGATGTATTCAGTAGCAAAATGGAAGGGGATAGAAGAAAGAATCCACGAAGCTGCCCAATCTGGACAACAGAGAGAAAATAAACTGGAAAAAAAAGAGTGAAAAGAACCCCAGAGACCCAGGGGACTATAAAAAAAGAGCTAATATTCATGTCATTGGCATCTAAGGAGAGAATATGTAGGACAGGATATATTCTGACGGTCATCCTTAGAAAATACAATCCATGTTGCACAGAGGTGTAGTCGCTGTAGTCTTCTGTTTCATTTCAATATTCTATTGTGTGACTGAACCATAAGCTTTTATTCATTCTACTGTAAAGGACATTTGGGTTGTTGCCATTTTTACTACTATTTTAAACAGTGCTTCTGGGAATATTCTGTTCATGTCTCCAGGAGTAGAATTGCTGGGTCAAAGGGTATGTGAATGTTCACCTTCACAAATAATGTAAAATTCTTCTTCAAAGTGGGTGTACTAATTTCTAGTCCCACAGTATGTACTAGTTACATTTTGCCAACATTTTATCAGTCTTTAAAAATGTTTCCAAACCAGTGGGCATGAAATGGTAATTTGTGGTTTTATTTGCATTTCCTTTTCTACTAACAAGGCCAAGTGTATTTTCATAAATTTAACAGGCCATTTGTGTTTTCTGTGAAATGCTTGTTTGTGTCTTTGAAACTTTTTCTATTGAATCATTTGTCTTTCTAATTGATTTATAGGATCTGGCTACTAATCTTTTTTGGCTTTATGTAAAAATATTCCATTAGGACTTTATTGGAAAAGTAATAAAGCTGTGCATCAATTTGTACAGTACAGTACAACTTTACAGTATTGAAACTTTCTATCCATGAACATGGTGTTACTCCGTTTGGTTTTCTTATTGCCTTTCAATAAGGTCCTTTAGTTTTCTACATAAATATTTTGTACATCTTTTGTTAGATTTATTTTCAATGATCTTATATTTTTCATTGCTATTGTAAATCTTTAACTGTATTTTCTGACTTTATTGTTGATGTTTATAAATTCATTAGACATATTTATTGGAAAGTGAATTGATATATTTTCCCAGGCTGTCAATTGACTTTTCATTTTGTAAATAGTGCGTTTTGAAGATCATGATTTTAAGCAATTATTGATGTACCTCAGTATGGTTTCCTTCATATTTCTTCTGTTTGGAGTTCATTGAGTGTTTTTGTAGCTATTGGTAATTTTCATCAAATCTGGATTCTTCAAATGTTTCTCTCTCTCTCAAAGCTATGGTTTTTCCCATAGTCATGTACAAATGTGAGTTGGAGTTGGACTGTAAATAAGGCTGAGCACCAAAGAATTGATGCTCTCAAATTGTGGTGCAGAAGATGACTCTTAGAGTCCATTGGTCTGCAAGGAGATCAAGGGAGTCAATCCTAAAGGAAATCAATCCTGAATATTTATTGGAAAGATTGATACTGAAGCTGAAGCTCCAATACTTTGGCCACCTGATGGGAAGGGCCAACTCATTGTAAAAGACCCGGATGCTGGTAAAGATTGTAGGCGGGAGGATAAAGGGGCAAAGAGGATGTAGGCGGGAGGATAAAGGGGCAAAGAGGATGAAATGGTTGGATGGCATTAACTCAATGGACATGAGTTTGAACTGTTGTTCAGTCACTCAGTGATGTCTGATTCTCTGCAACCCTATGGACTACAGCATGCCAGAATTCCCTGTCCTTCACTATCTCCCAGAGTTTGCTCAAATTCATGTTCATTGAGTCAGTGATGCCATCCAACCATCTCTTCCTCTGTCACCCCTTTCTCTTTTTGCCTTCAGTCTTTCCCAGTATCAGGGTCTTTCCCAATGGGTCAGTTCTTCGCAAAGGACTGAAACTTCAACTTTAGCATCAGTCATTCCAATGGATATTCAAGGTTGATTTCTTTTAGGACTGACTGGTTTGATCTCCTTGCTGTCCGAGGGACTTTCAAGAGTCTTCTCCAACACCACAGTTCAAAAGCACAAATTCTCCAGCAGTCAAGCCTTCCTTATGGTCCAACTCTCACATCTATACATGACTACTGGAAAAATCATAGCTTTGGCTATGCAGACCTTTGTCATCAAGTAATGTCTCTGCTTTTTAATATGCTGTCTAGGCTTTCACAGCTTTTCTTCCAAGGAGCAAGCATCTTTTGATTTCATGGCTGCAGTCACCATCTGCAGTGATTCTGGAGCCCAAGAAAATAAAGTCTCTCACTGTTTCCATTGTTTCCCCATCTATTTGCCATGAATTCATGGGACTGGATGCCATGATCTTCTTTTTTTGAATGTTGAGTTTCAAGTTGGCATTTTTACTCTCCTCTTTCATTTTCATCAAGAGGCTGTAGTTCCTTTTTGCTTTCTGCCATAAGGGTGATATCATCTGCATATCTGAGGTTATTGATATTTCTCCCAGCAATCTTGATTCCAGCTTGTGCTTTATCCAGCCCACCATCTCATATGATATACTCTGCATATCAGTTAAATAAGTAGGGTGACAATATACAGCCTTGATGTACTCCTTTCCCAATTTGGAGCCAGTCTGTTGTTCCATGTATGGTTCTAACTGTTACTTCTTGACCTGCATACAGGTTTCTCAGGAGGCAGGTAAGATGGTCTGGTATTCCCATCTCTTGAAGAATTTTCCAGTTTGTTGTGATCCACACAGTAAAAGGCTTTAGCATAGTCAATTAAGCAGAAGTAGATGTTTTTCTGGAATTCTCTTCCTTTTTGAATGGTCCATTGGATGTTGGCTATTTGATCTCTGGTTCCTCTGCCTTTTCTAAATCCAGCTTGAACATCTGGAAGTTCTTGGTTCACTTACAGTTGAAGCTTAACTTGAAGGATTTTGAGCATTAACTTGCTAGCATATGCTGTTGCTGCTGCTGCTAAGTCACTTCAGTCGTGTCTGACTCTGTGTGACCCCACAGATGGCAGCCCACCAGGCTCCTCCATCCCTAGGATTCTCCAGGCATATGAAATGAGAGCAATTGTGCTATAGTATGAACATTCATTGGAATTTCCCTTCCTTGGGATTGGAATGAAAAGTGACCTTTTCTAGTCCTGTGGCCACTGCTGAGTTTTCCAAAATTGCTGGCATATTGAGTGCAACACTTTAACAGCATCATCTTTTAGGATTTTAAATAGTTTAGCTGGATTCCATCACCTCCTCTAACTTTTTTTATAGTGATGCTTCCTAAGGCCAACTTGAGTTCATACTCCAATGTGTGGCTCTAGGTGAGTGATCATACCATCATGATTATCCAGGTCATTAAGGTCTTTTTTGTGTAGGTCTTCTGTATATTCTTANTTTAGCTGGATTCCATCACCTCCTCTAACTTTTTTTATAGTGATGCTTCCTAAGGCCAACTTGAGTTCATACTCCAATGTGTGGCTCTAGGTGAGTGATCATACCATCATGATTATCCAGGTCATTAAGGTCTTTTTTGTGTAGGTCTTCTGTATATTCTTACCACCTCTTCTTAATATCTTCTCCTTCTGTTAGGTCCATACCATTTCTGTCCTTTATTGTGCCCATCTTTGCATGAAATGTTCCCTTGGTATCTCTAATTTTCTTGAAGATGTCTCTAGTCCTTCCCATTCTGTTGTTTTCCTCTATTTTTTTCATTGTTCGCTTCGGAAGACTTTCTTATCTCTCTTTGCTACTCTTTGGAACTCTGCATTCAAATGGGTATATCTTTACTTTTCTCCTTTGCCTTTCACTTCTTTTCTCGGCTATTTGTAAGGCCTCCTCAGACAGTCATTTTGCCTTTTTGCATTTCTTTTTCTTAGGGATTGTTTTGATCACTGCCTCCTATACAATGTTATGAACCTCCCTCCACAGTTCTTCAGGCATTCTATGAGATCTAATCCCCTGAATCTATTTGTCACTTCTACATATAATCGTAAGGGATTTGATTTAGGTCACATCTGAATGGCCTACTGGTCTTCTCTACTTTCTTCAATTTAAGTCTAAATTCTGCAATAAGGAGTTCATGATCTGAGCTACAGTCAGCTCCTGGTCTTGTTTTTGCTGACTGTATAGAGCTTCTCCATCTTTGGGTGCAAAGAATATAATCAATCTGGTTTCAGTATTGACCATCTGGTGATGTCCATATATAGAATCGTCTCTTGTGCTGTTGGAAGAGAGTGTTTGCTATGACCAGTAAATTCTCTTGGCAAACTCTGTTAGCCTTTGCCCTGCTTCACTTTGTATTCCAAGGCCAAACTAGCCTGTTACTTTGGGTATCTCTTGACTTCCTATTTTGCATTCTAGTCCCCTATGATGAAAAGGACATCTTTTTTGGTGTTAGTTCCAGGTATTATAGGTCTCATAGAACTGTTAAATGTCAGTTTCTTTGGCATTTGTGGTTGGGGCATAGACTTGGATTACTGTGATATTGAATGGTTTGCCTCAGAAACAAACAGATTATTCTATCTTTTTGAGACTGCACCCAAATACTGCATTTCAGACTCTTGCTATGAGGGCTACTCCATTTCTTCTAAGGGATTCCTGCCCATAGTAGTAGATATAATGATAATCTCAATTAGATTTGCCTATTCACATCCATTTTATGATTCCTAAAATGTCTCTTGCTATCTCCTGTTTGACCACCTCCAATTTACCTTGATTCATGGACCTAGCATTCCAGGTTCCTATGCAATATTGCTCTTTACAGCATCTAACTTTACTTTCACCACTAGACACATCCACAGCTGGGTGGTGTTTCCGCTTTAGCTCAGCGTCCTCATTCCTTCTGGAGCTATCTCTGCTCTTCTCCAGTAGCATATTGGGCATCTACCGACCTGGGGAATTCACCTTTCAGTGTCATATCGTTTTGCCTTTTCATAATGTTCATGGGGTTCTCAAGGCAAGAATGCTGAAATGGTTTGCCATTCCCTTCTCCAATGGAACACATTTTGTCAGAACTCTCCACCATGGTGGAGAGTTCACCTACCATCTGGGGTGGCTCTACAGAGTATGGCTCATAGTTTGAGCTAACTCCGGGAAACAGTGAATGATGTGGAAGCATGGCGTGCCATAGCCCAAGGGGTTGCAAAGGGTCAGACATGACTTAGTGACTGAATAACAACATCAATATAATATTTTTCTTATCTAGTAATTAAATTTGCATTTTTAGAATTACTTTTCAGGTCTCTTTCTGCTCAGGCTTTGTCTACTTTTTCTAAAGATATAGGATATACTTATAATTGCTGTTTTAGTTTTAATGTTCTTATCTACTAATTCTCTTGTCTCTGCCATATTTTAGTCTGTCTCTATCGGCTTATTTTTCTTATCATTATGGGTAATATTTTCATACTTCTTCATATACCTGTTGATTTTTTTTTTTCCTTGAGAATATGTCAGATTTACTAACTTCCTAGCAAGGAACTAGCAAGATGACCAAAGTACGCTGTTTCAGAAAGGGTATGAGGAGGAGGAGTGAGATAGGAGGGACACAGACCATTCCCCTAAATGGAATGTTGGCAAAGCAGGAAAGAGAGTGGGGTCTTTTGACAAGATGGTCTCTGTCATTTTATCAGTTGTCACAGAGAGGGCCTTTGTGGCAAGTGGTCTGAGTACCTACCATCAAGAGCAGACACATTTGTGTGTGAATTGAAACCACAAAGCTCCTCCCTCCTCCTAGGTGTGTCTCACTGGCCGATTAGCAGAAGGCAGGAAATAGTGGCACCCCAGAGAAGCAGCAAGCCTCAGAGCAACAAGTGTGTGTGTGTGTGTGTGTGTGTGTGTGTGTGCGTGCGCGCACGCGCGCATGCGTGCTCAGTCGCTCAGTCGTGTCTGACTCTTCACGACCACATGGACTGCAACCCTCCAGGCTCCTCTGTCCATGGGATTCTCCAGGCAAGAAAACTGGAGTGAGTTGCCATTCCCTTCTCCAGGGGATCTTCCCTACCCAGATATCGAACGTGGGTCTCCTGCACTGCAGGCAGAGTCTTTACTGTCTGAGTCACCAGGGAAGCATATGACCCAGAAATTTTACTTCTGGGTACATACCTAAAGTAATTGAAAGTAGAGTATCAAAACCATATTTGTACAGATATGTTCATAGCCACTTTATTCACTATCACTGAAACACAGAAGCAAACCAGGTCTGCATTGATGAATGAATAGATGACCAAAATGTGGTATATGCATACAATGGAATATTATTCAGCCTTAAAAAGGAAGGAAGTTCTGCAATATGCTATAACATAGATAAACCTTAGGAATATTACACTAAGTGAAATAAGCCAGTCACTAAAAAGATAAATACTGTATGATTCCACTTAGATGAGGTACTTAGGGGAATTGAATTCATAGAGATGGAAGGTAAAATGGTGGTTAACCAGGGGTTGGGGCTAAGGAAGAATGAGGAGTTATTATTTAAAGGGTCTGGAGCTTCAGTTTTATAAGATGAAAAGAGTATGGGGATGAAAGTTTGTGATGGTTACACAACAGTGTGAATGTACTTGATATCACTGAACTGTGGACTTCAGTTCAGTTCAGTTCAGTTCAGTTGCTCAGTCGTGTCCGACTCTTTGCAACCCCATGAATCGCAGCACACCAGGCCTCCCTGTCCATCACCAACTCCTGGAGTTCACTCAGACTCACACCCATCGAGTCAGTGATGCCATCCAGCCATNTCCTCTTTCACTTTCATCAAGAGGCTCTTTAGTTCCTTTTCACTTTCTGCCATAAGGGTGATGTCATCTGCATATCTGAGGTTATTGATATTTCTCCCAGCAATCTTGATTCCAGCTTGTGTTTCTTCCAGTCCAGCATTTCTCATGATGTATTCTACATATAAGTTAAATAAGCAGGGTGACAATATACAACACTGACGTACTCCTTTTCCTATTTGGAACCAGTCTGTTCCATGTCAAGTTCTAACTGTTGCTTCTTGATCTGCATACAGATTTCTCAAGAGACAGGTCAGGTGGTCTGATATTCCCATCTCTTTCAGAATTTTCCACAGTTTATTGTGATCCACACAGTCAAAGGCTTTAGCATAGTCAAGAAAGCAGAAATAGATGTTTTCCTGGAACTCTCTTGCTTTTTCGATGATCCAGCAGATGTTGGCAGTTTGATCTCTGGTTCCTCTGCCTTTTCTAAAACCAGCTTGAACATCTGGAAGTTCACGGTTCACGGATTGCTGAAGCATGGCTTGGAGAATTTTGAGCATTACTTTACTAGCATGTGAGATGAGTGCAATTGTGCGGTAGTTAGATCATTCTTTGGCATTGCCTTTCTTTGGGATTGGAATAAAAACTGACCTTTTCCAGTCCTGTGGCCACTGCTGAGTTTTCCAAACTTGCTGGCATATTGAGTGCAGGACTTTCACAGCATCATCTTTCAGGATTTGAAATAATTCCACTGAAACTCCATCACCTCCACTAGATTTGTTTGTTTGTTTGTTTGAACTGTGGACTTAAACATGGTTAAAATGATAGATGTTACATTATGGATATTTTACCACAATAAAGAAAAAAATCACAAAACTGGAGAACCTTGGGGGCTACCCTGTAGGGCTACAAGCACAATGGGCTGCATAGAAGACTTCCGTGTGTGTCTGGAAGGACAATTTAGTAATGATGAGAAGGAGAGAGAAAGAGCCTGGCTCCTAGGGAGACTGGAGGAGGCCAGGCTGAGAAGAACAGAGGTAAGGCTGGAAAGGTTCAAAAAATTCCATTGCATAGTCAGAGCAAGATGCTTCTGCAGACATCATTAGTTGTGATATTTTTTAAATGGTCATCAGAAATATAGCATGTAAGGTGGAGTGAATCGAGTAACTTGTTAGAGGCTGAGCACAAAGAACCTGAACTAAGATGTAGGAGAAGTAGAAAAAGTAGGAAAGGAAAGAAAGGAAGGAGAAAGGAAGGCAAGGAGTGGGAGAGAGGCAGCGACTTAGTGAGAGAAAAATGGTAGGCCTGTAGAAGAAAAAGGCAGAGAGGAGTCAAGGTTTTTCGGAAGAGACCATCAGCAACAGAAAAAAGAGTTCTTTATCCAATACCATTGTGAAAGCAGTGGTGTTTCTCCGTCTTCACTTGCCCACTCACCAAGTACTTAGGATGGGCAGGTACTGTGCCACAGAATCGGACCTATAGGGCCCAGTCTAGGCCTTGGGGCTGGTGGAGGGGATCATTCGAGGAAAGGCAAGGTGTCTGGTGGCAAGAGACTATGCTGCCAGAACCCAGAAGGGATGGGCCAGGAGATAGATGCTATATCTGGGCCGGAGCCAGACCTGGAGGAGGACCCTAAAAGTGACGACAGACCAGAGGGCTGCCAGGAAGAGAGCCACACTGAGGTGGAACCAACAGAGGTGGGCTGCTGCGGTGCATCAGAGCCCTCTCCAGGCACCCACAGTGATGCACACATAGGGATTCCAGCCAAGAAATGACATTGCACAGGAAGATCTGCTTGTCTGCAAACTGAAGGATGGGCAACCTGCATCCTCTGAGAAAATGCACTGAGGGTGGCCTGCCTGTTTATAATTCCCTCCTGTCGCTTTGGGGCTTCCCAAGTGGTGCAGTGGTTAAGAATCCACCTGCCAATGCAGAAGAGGCAAGAGATGAAGTCTCTTAAAAATATTCCTGAAGTCTAATTTGTCTGTACCTTCAGTGTCATAGCCAAGAAATCATTGCCAAATCCAGTGTTGTGAAGGTTTGGTCCTATGGTTTCTTCCAATAGTTTTATTGTTTCCGGTCTTACATTTGGGTCTTTCATGCATTTTGAGTGAGTTTTTACATATGGTATTAAGAATTCACCATCATTCTTTTGCATGTGGCTATCCAATTTTCTCAGCACCATTTGTTGAAAAGGCTGTACTTTACCTCACTGAATGGTCTTGGCACCTTTATAAAAAATCATTAGATTGTATATATCAAAGTTTGTTTCTGGGGTCTCCATCCGATTCCACTGGGCTTCAGGTCTATCTTTATGCCAGTACTACATGTTTTGATGACTGTAGCTTTAAGGTTTGAAATCAGGAAGTGAGTCCTCTAGTTCTGTTTTTCTTTTTCAAGATTGTTTTGGCCATTCAGGGTCTTTTGAGATTGCTTATGAATTTTAGGGTTTCTCCCTCCTATTTTCACAAAGAAGTCATTGGGATTTCTGACAGAAATTGCATTGAATCTGTAGGTTGTTTTAGATAATAATGACATTTTAACAATATAAAGTCTTCTGATCAATGAGTATGAGATGTATTTACATTTATTTATATTTTTAATTTATTTCCTCAGTGTTTTGTAGTTTCCATTGTACAAATCTTTCTCCTCCTTTGTTAAGTAAATCCCAAAGTCTTTTCTTTTTTGGAGCAATTGTAAATGGAATTATTTTTATAACTTCTTGTTCAGATTGGTCATTGTGTATAAAAACGCAACTGATCTTTGTGTGTTGATTTATATCCTGCTACTTATTGAATCCATTTATTGAATCTATCAGGATTTGTTGTTGTTGTTAAATCTCCACAAAATTAGGTTTCTCAGCATATAAGACCATATTATCTGCAAACAGGTAATTTTACTTCTTCCTTTTCAATTTGGATGCTTTTATTTCTTTTTCTCACCTAATTGCTCTGGCTAGAACTTGCAGAGCCATGTTGAATAGAAGTGATAAAAGCAGACGTCCTTGCTGTACTCCTGATCTTAGAGGAAAAGCTTTCAGTCTTTCACAGTTGAGTATGATGTTTACTGTGAATTTTTATTTGACCTTTATTATGTTGAGGTAGTTTCTTAGTTTGTTTCAATGTAAAAGAGTTGGGTTTTTTCAAATTCTTTCCTGCATCAATTGAGATGATCATATGTTTCTCTCTTTCCCCTTCATTCTGTTAATGTGGGATATTACAGTCATTGGTTTTGCTATGTTGGACCATCCTTGCATTCCAGAAATAAATTTCACTTGTCCATGATATATAATCTTTTTAATATGCTGCTGAATTCTTTTTTTTTTTTTTTTTGCTGCTGAATTATTTTCGCTAGTATTTTCCTGAGGACTTTTTGCAGAATGTTTATAGGGATGTTGATCTGTCATTTTCTTTTCTTATTGTATCTTTGTCTTTGGTATCAGGGTTATCCTGATCTCATAGNTTGCTGCTGAATTTTTTTTTTTTTTTTTTTTTTTTTGCTGCTGAATTATTTTCGCTAGTATTTTCCTGAGGACTTTTTGCAGAATGTTTATAGGGATGTTGATCTGTCATTTTCTTTTCTTATTGTATCTTTGTCTTTGGTATCAGGGTTATCCTGATCTCATAGAATGAGTTACAAAGCGTCCTTCCTGTTCACTTCTTTAGAAAGATTTGAAGAATTGGTATTAGTTCTCTAAATCTTTGATGGAGTGCTCACTTCAGCAGCACATATTCTGAAATCTTTGATGGAATTTACCAGTGAATCCATCAGGTCCAGGGCTTTTCTTAGTTGGCAGATTTTGGATTTCTAATTCAATCCCCTTACTAGTTATGGGTATATTCAGATTTTCTATTTCTTCATGCTTTAATCTTCGTAGGCTTTGTGTTTCTAGAAAATTTTTATCTAGCTTATCCAATTTATTGATGTACAATTGTAATAGTACAATTTTATAATCCCTTTTCCCCTATAGAATTGGTAGTAATCTTTTTACTGTACTGATTTTAGTCATTTGAATCTCCTCTATTTTTTCCTTAGTCCATATAGCTAAAAGTTAGACAATGTTGTTGACTTTTTTCAAAGAGCCAACTTTTGGTTTCATTGCTTTTCTGTTCTTTTTCTAGTCTGTATTTTGCTTATTGCTGCTCTAATCTTTATTATTTCCTTCCTTCTGCTGGCTTTGCATTTAGTTTGTTCTTCTTTTTTAGTTCCTTAAGTAATAAAGTTAGGTTGTTTTGAGCTCTTTTCTGTTTTGTTTTTTTTTTTTTTTTAAGTAAGCATTTATAGTTATAAATTCCCCCTTAGCTCTACTTTTGCTGCATCCTATGTTTCTGTATGCTGTATTTTCATTTATCTCTAAGTATTTTCTCTTTTATTTATATTTATTTATTTATGGTTGTACTGGNTTTTTTTTTTTTTTTTTTTTTTTTTTTTTTTTTTTTTTTTTAAGTAAGCATTTATAGTTATAAATTCCCCCTTAGCTCTACTTTTGCTGCATCCTATGTTTCTGTATGCTGTATTTTCATTTATCTCTAAGTATTTTCTCTTTTATTTATATTTATTTATTTATGGTTGTACTGGGTCTTCATTGCAGTGCCCAGGATCTTTGTTGCTGCAAGGGGATTTTCTCTAGTTGTAGAAAGCAAGGGCCACTCTCTAGTTGCAGTGGGTAAGTTTCTCATAGCGGTGGCTTCTCCTGTTGCAGAGCACAGGCTCTAGGGCACGCAGGTTTCAGTAGTTTCAACTCATGGGCTCTAGAGTACAGACTTGGTTGCCCCGTGGCATGTGGGATCCTAATTCTCAGACCAAGGACTGAACCCATGTCCCCTGCATTAGCAGGTGAACTCTTAACTGGACCACCAGGGAAGCCCCTCTAAGTATTTTCTAATTTCCTTTGTGACTTCTTCTTTGATCCATTGGTTGTTTAAAAATATGTTCTTTAATCTCCACAATTTGTGAACTTTCCCTTTTTTGAATTCTAACTTCATCCCCTTTTGAGCAGAGAAGATACTTTGTATGATATCTATTTTAAAAAATCTATTGAGACTTAATTTGTAGCCTAATATATAGTCTACACTGAAAAATGTCCCATGTGCTTTTGAGGAGAATGTGTAGTCTGCTGTTAGGTAGAGCGTTTTGTATATGTGTGTTAGATCTAGTTAGTTTATTGTGTTGTTTAACCCTTTATTTCTTTACTTATGTTCTGTCTGGTTATTCTGTCCATTATGGTGACTGAGATATTAAAGCCTCCAACTATTACTGTAATAATACCTATTTCTCCCTTCAATTCTGTCATTTTTGTTTCATATATTTTGATGGTCTGTCATTAGGTGTACAAATGTTTATAATGATTACATATTCTTGCTGTATTGAATCTTTTGTTAATGCATAACATCCTTCATTGTCTCTTATAATTTTTTTTATTTAGAGTCTATTTTGTATGATATTAGTGTTGCCACTCTTGCTCTCTTTTGGTTACAATTTGCATGAAAAATCTTTTTGCATCCTTTCAGTTTTAACCTGTTTGTGTCTTTGGATCTCAAGTGAATCTCTTGTAGACAGCATATGGTTGGATTATATATTTTTATCCATTCTTCCAACCTCTGTCTTTGACTGGAGTGTTTACATTAATGTAACTACATTTAAGAATGAATTATTTGTCATTGTGCTATTTGTTTTCTATATGCCCTATAGCCTTTTTGCTTATTTTCTGCATTCTTGTCTTTTGTGTTTAGTTCTTGTTTTGGTAATAAAATATTTGAATTCCTTTCTCATTTCCTTTCATATATATTCTGTAGCTATTTTTTGTGGTTACAATGGGGGTTACATTTAACATTTTAAAGTTAAAATACTCTGATTTGAATTACAGAATATTTACATTAATATTAGCATTTATAGTAACAATTGATTTTTTCCTTAAATGTTTTAGTCCCTGAAATCATATAAAAAGCAAGAAGCACAGTTACAAATCGGTTACTAGCATTTATAATTGCCCATGTATTTACATTTGTTGGTATCTTTATTTCTCTCTTTGACTTTAAGTTACTGCCTAGTATCCTCTTTTAAACTTGCAGGACTGTCTTGAGCATTTCTTTCTTTCTTTTTTTTTTTCTTTTATTTATCTATTTTTAAACTTTTTTGTATTGGAGTGTAGAAGATTAATAAACAATGTGACACATTTAGATGAGCAGCAAAAGGACCCAGCCATATAAACACATGTATCCATTCTCTCCCCAACTCCCCTCCCATCCAGGCTACCATATAACACTGAGCAGAGCTCCATGTGCTATACAGTAGGTCCTTGTTGGCTATCCATTTTAAACATAGCCGTGTGTACATGCCCATCCCAAACTCCCCAACTATCCCTTCCTTGCAGGGCAGGTCTATTGGTCACAAAGTCCCTCAATTTTCAACTATCTGGGAATTTCTAGATTTCTCCTTTAGTTTTAGAGAACAGTTTTGGTGGATATAGTACTTTTGGTTGACATTTTTTTCTTTTAGTACTTCACATATGTAGGCCTACTGTCTTATGGCTCAAAGACTGTCAGGAATCTGACAACTGTCCTGTTGAGGTTCCTTGGGGTGTGATGACTTGCTTCTCTCTTGCTGCTCTTAAGACTCTCCCTGCCTTCCTTTTTATAGTTTAATTATGACTCTTGACGCAATTCTCTTTGAGTTCATCTGATTGGAGTTTGTTGACCTTCCCGGATGTTCATATTTAGGTCTTTCATCAAATTTGTGAAGTTTCCAGTTATTATGTCTTCCAGTTCTTCCTGCCCCTTTCTCTCTGTTGCCTACTGGGACGGCCACAGTGCTTGTTTCGCTCCCCTTGATGGTGTCCCACAGGCCTCTTAGGATCTGTTTACTTTCCCTCAATCTTTTCTTTCTTCTCCTTAGACTCAATAATTTGCATTGTCCTATCTTCAAGTTGGCTAACTCTTTCTTCTTCCTGCTCAAATCTGCCTTGGAATCCCTGTAGTGAGTTTTTCACTTCAGTTATTGTATTTTACAGCTCCAGAATTTATTTTTGGTTCCTTTTTGTTTTCTGTCTCTTTATTGATATTTCCATTTTGTTCACACATCATTTTCTTGACTTTATCCCATTTTCCTTGAGTTCTTTGAGCATCTTTAAGACAGTTGTTTTGAAGTCTTTGCGTAGTATATCTGTCATTATATCTTACAGAGATAGTTTCCGTTGATTTATTTTTTCCTTTGAGAAACATACTTACTGTTTCTTTGTGTGCCTTGTCATTTTTTATGAACACCGGGTATTCGAATCAATTAATATGATAATTCTGGAAATCAGATTATCCCCTTTTCCAAGGGTATACTTGGGTTTTTTGTTTGTTTGTTTTACCTATTTTTTTAATTGGTGTAGGCTATCTTTGTGCTGAGGATCAGCCTGAGGTATAAATTCAATGTCTTCTCATATCTTTTCTGAGACTCCCTGGGCATGCATGGTCATTTTCTAATTTTCCTTGTATATGCATATGTTTTAAAATATCCTAGTCTTTAATGTCTGGCTCCTGAGAGGGGAAAAAGATAAAAATGAAGAGCAGATAAAAAGATGCCATACCTTTAAATCCTATGTGTGTCACTTCAGCTAGAGAGGGAGGAGCGTGCAGCTATAGGAAAGATGCAACGACAATGGCTGCCAACCTCTTTGTCTCGAACTCTAATCAGAAACAGCAGTCAGCCGTCACAGAAGAGAGCCCTGATATTTGGAGGACAGGATCCCTGATCTTGGCTTCTGCACACTGCATGCAAGCAATTGCAGGAATATGTGCACAGCTGCCCGCCATGTGGCTGTGGGGTGGAAGACGGGTAGCTGCTGCTGTGTTAAGAGCTAAAATTGGCTGAAATTAGCCACTGTTCACCATCCAAGTCCTCCCACTGGAAGCTGAAAGCGTTCAACAGATTCCAGATTTCCACAATATATACATCGGACAGAATTTGCTGGGGCAGCTCTAGGTGGGGAGACAGATTCCTGGTGCTTCCTATTTTGATGTCATCCTAGAATCTTCCTCTATACCTGGTGCTTTTTTATTGGATGCCAGATGTTGTCATTTAAAATTGTGTTTTGGAGTTTTTTCTTATTTCTTTGATTTTGATTTTACATGCAGTTGGTTATTTGGTAACAATGTGACTCCTTTGAGACTTGCTTGTGATTTCTTTTTTTTCTCATGGAGCCAGCTGCTGCTGCTGCTGCTGCAGCTAAGTTGCTCCAGTCGTGTCCAACTCCGTGTGACCCCATAGATGGCAGCCCACTAGGCTCCCCCATCCTTGGGATTCTCCAGGCAAGTACACTGGAGTGGGTTGCCATTTCCTTCTCCTATGCAGGAAAGTGAAAAGTGAAAGTAAAGTCACTCAGTCGTGTCCAACTCTTCGCAACCCCATGGACTGCAGCCTTCCAGGCTCCTCCATCCATGGGATTTTCCAGGCAAGAGTACTGCAGTGGGGGTGCCATTGCCTTCTCCATGGAGCCAGAGTAGTCTTTATTCTAGAATTCATTTGGCAATACTCTTCTGAGACATCTCTCTGATGTCTACTTTGTCAAGAAATCCTTGCACCCGGCTGTTGAGAACATGAACTATTCCCAGTTTTGTTGGTTCTGGTTCTTGTTGCTCTTGTCCTTTGCTTTGGTAGCATCCTCATGTAGTGTGCTATTTAGTACTCAGTTGAAGACTACAGATTACGGGAGCTCTCTTTCTCTGTAAAGGTTTCTTATTCCAGTACTCTGCATATTCCAGCCACCTTCAGCTTCCCAAACTCTCAACTTTCTCTTCAACTCTGGTATAAATATTAGTATACAGACTTTAAGGGGTAGATGTATATTTTCTCTTCTCATGACTAAATACCTAGGAGTCAGATTTCTGGGGCATAT
The DNA here is from genome assembly GCA_006410615.1 of Neotragus moschatus. Taxonomy (NCBI): domain Eukaryota; kingdom Metazoa; phylum Chordata; class Mammalia; order Artiodactyla; family Bovidae; genus Neotragus; species Neotragus moschatus. The sequence continues at coordinate 3,502,983 of SJYA01002789.1, read as the reverse complement.
GGTAAGTGTATGTTTTACTTTACGAGAAACTGCCAAATTATGTTCCAAGTGGCTGCACCAAGTGCACCCAACAAAATGATTGCACTGTTTTACAGTTTCACCCAGTAACATACCCTTCATTCTCTCCATTTTCCTTTCAGCTATTCCAACAAGTATGTAATGGTGTCACATTGTAGTTTTAATTTTCATATTCTTAATGATGATACTGAGCATTTAAACTCTGCTTATTGTCATCTACATATCTTCTTGGATGAGGTTTCTATTAAAATATTTTCCACATTTTTAAAGTTGTGTGATTTTTGGCTTTTAATTAATAATTTTTCATTTACATGTCATCAAACTCACTCAGTTTAACTTGTACAACCAAAACAAAAAGAAAATAAACTTGTACTATTATCACCACCATATACTTTTAGAAATGTTTCATCACTTCAAAAATTCCCTTGTGCCCATTTGTCCTCAGTCTCTGCTCCCAAACTGGTAATCTGTTTTATATCTTCATAAAGTTGCATTATTTGAATTTTGCACAAATGAAATGATTCAATATGTAAATAATATTTTGTTTCTGTTTTTCTCTGTTTAGCATAATGTTTTTGAGAGTCTTTAATATTGTAGCATTTACCAATAGTTTGTTTATTTTCTATTGATATATAGTAATGCATTAATGCATTATATATAGTAATCCATTTGAATGCAGAGTTCCAAAGAACAGCAAGAAGAGATAAGAAAGCCTTCCTCAGTGATCAGTGCAAAGAAATAGAGGAAAACAATAGAATGGGAAAGACTAGAGATCTCTTCAAGAAAATGAGAGATACCAAGGGAACATTTCATGCACAGATGGGCTCAATAAAGGACAGAAATGGTATGGACCTAACAGAAGCAGGAGATATTAAGAAGAGGTGGCAAGAATACATAGAAGAACTATACAAAAAAGATCTTTATGACCGAGACAATTACAATGGTGTGATTACTCACACTCACACTCAGACATCCTGGAATGTGAAGTCAAGTCAACTATACAAAAAAGATCTTTATGACCGAGACAATTACAATGGTGTGATTACTCACACTCACACTCAGACATCCTGGAATGTGAAGTCAAGTGGGCCTTAGAAAACATCACTACAAACAAAGCTCGTGGAGGTGATGGAATTCCAGTTGAGCTATTCCAAATCCTAAAAGATGATGTTGTGAAAGTGCTGCACTCAATATGTTAGCAAATTTGGAAAACTCAGCAGTGGCCACAGGACTGGAAAAGGTCAGTTTTTATTCCAGTCCCAAAGAAAAGCAATGTCAAAGAATGCTCAAACTGCCACACAATTGAACTCATCTCACATGCTAGTAAAGTAATACTCAAAATTCCTCAAGCCAGGCTCCAGCAATACGTGAACTGTGAACTTGCAGATGTTCAAGCTGGTTTTAGAAAAGGCAGAGGAACCAGAGATCAAATTGCCAACACCCGC
>SJYA01002789.1:3446398-3496952 GCA_006410615.1 Neotragus moschatus | reverse complement strand
ACAAACTGGTTGCAAATAGGAAAAGGAGTACGTCAAGGCTGTATATTGTCACCCTGCTTATTTAACTTATATGCAGAGTATATCATGAGAAATGCTGGGCTGGATGAAGCCCAAGCTGGAATCAAGATTGCCAGGAGAAATATCAATAACCTCAGATATGCAGATGACACCACCCTTATGGCAGAAAGTGAAGAAAAACTAAAGAGCCTCTTGATGAAAGTGAAAGAGGAGAGTGAAAAAGTTGGCTTAAAGCTCAACATCCAGAAAACTAAGATCAAGGCATCCAGTCCCATCACTTCATGACAAATAGATGGGAAAACTGTGGAAACAGTGGCTGACTTTATTTTGGGGGGCTCCAAAATCACTGTAGATGGTGATTGTAGCCATGAAATTAAAAGACACTTACTCCTTAGACTTCCTGGTGGCTCAGATGGTNTTGGCTTAAAGCTCAACATCCAGAAAACTAAGATCAAGGCATCCAGTCCCATCACTTCATGACAAATAGATGGGAAAACTGTGGAAACAGTGGCTGACTTTATTTTGGGGGGCTCCAAAATCACTGTAGATGGTGATTGTAGCCATGAAATTAAAAGACACTTACTCCTTAGACTTCCTGGTGGCTCAGATGGTAAAACGTCTGCCTACAATGTGGGAGACCTGGGTTCAATCCCTGGGTCAGGAAGATCCCCTGGAGAAGGAAATAGCAGCCCACTCCACTACTCTTGCCTGGAAAATCCCATGGACAGAGGAGCCTGGTAGGCTACAGTCCATGGGGTCGCAAAGAGTCAGATACAACTGAGCGACTTCATTTTCATTTACTCCTTGGAAGGAAAGTTATGACCAACCTAGACAGCATATTAAAAAGCAGAGACATTACTTTGTCAACAAAGATCCATCTAGTCAAGGCTACAGTTTTCCCAGTAGTCATGTATGGATGTAAGAGTTGGACTATAAAGAAAGCTAAGCACAGAAGAATTGATGCTTTTGAACTGTGGTGTTGAAGAAGACTCTTGAGAGTCCCTTGGACTGCAAGGAGATCCAACCAGTCCATCCTAAAGCAGATCAGTCCTGGGTGTTCATTGGAAGGACTGATGTTGAAGCTGAAACTCCAATACTTTGGCCACCTGATGCAAAGAGCCAACTCATTAAGACCCAGATGTTGGGAAAGATTGAGGGCAGGAGGAGAAGGGGACGACAGAGGATGAGATGGTTGGATGGTATTACCAGCTCAATGGAGGTGGATTTGGGTAACCTCCGGCAGTTGGTGATGGACAGGGAGGCCTGGCATGCTGCAGTTCCTATGGTTGCAAAGAGTTGGACATGACTAAGCGACTAAACTGAACGGAACTGAATGCATTATAAGGCTGTATCACATTTTGTTTATTCATCTACCAGTTGATAAGCATTTGGATTGTTACCAGTTTTAGATTATTATGAATAATGTTACCATGAATGTTCACAAACAAGTTTTTGTTGTTACTGTTTTTTGCCACACCACGCAGCATGCAGGACCTTAGTTTCTTGACTAAGGTTCAAACTCACATCCCTTCCATTGGAAGCATGGACTGTCAACCACTGGATCACCAGGAAACTCCCCATAAACAAATCCTTGTGTGGTAAACATATGTTTTCATTTCACTTGGGTAGATAACTAGGAGTAGAAATGCTTGATTGTGTATTAAGTACATGTTTTATTTCTTTGATGAAATAGCTCTTCAACGTTTTGCCAAATTTTTAATTGGATTGTTTGTTTTCCTATTGTTGAGTTGTAAGAGCTCTTTATGTATTCTGGATACACGTACCTTAGCAGATACATGATTTACAAAAAAGTTCTCTCTCTCAGTTATCGTTTCACTTACTTGACAGTATCTTTTGAATCCCAAAGTTTTAAAATTTGATGAAGTACCATTTAGTTGTTTCTTCTTTTGCTGCTTATCCTTTTGCTGTTGCATCTTAGAAGGCTTTGCCTAATCCAAGGTCATGAAAGTTTATGCCCATGTTTTCTTCTAAAAGTTTTAGATTTTTAGCTCTTATGCATAGGAATATAATCCATTTGGAGTTAACTTTTTTGTAAGGTATCAGGAAGGGGTTAACTTTTTTCTTTTGCATGTAGTTATCCAGTATCCTAGTATAATTTTTTTTTAAAGACTATTTTTTTCCACACTGAATGCCTAGGCACCCTTGCTGAAAATCGGTTGACCATAAATGTCAGGGTTTTTTCCTGGACTCTAAATTCTATTCCATTGATCTATATGTCTATTCTTATGTCATACTAAACAGTCATGATTACTGTAGCTTAAGTGATTTAGCATCAGAAAGTGTGATTCCTCCAACTTTGTTCTTCTTTTTCAAGATTGTTTTGACTATTCTGAGTCACTTGCATTTCCATATAAGTTTTAGAATCAGCTTTTCAGTTTCTGCAAAAAACACAGCTGGGATTTTGATTTTGATTCCACTAAATCTGTAGACCAATTTGGGGAGTATTGCCATCTTAAGAATATTGTCTTCATCCAATCCATGAACATGAAATATCTTTCCATAAACACATAAAGGTCTTCTTTAATTTCTTTCAGTGATGTTTTATAGATTTCAGTGTGTGAATCTTGTACTTTTCTTTAAATTTATTTGCAAGTAATTTACTCTTTTTTAGGCTTTTGTGAATGGAATTGTTTTCTTAGTTTCACTTTTGGATTGGTCATTGCTATTGAATTCGCTAGAATTTTGTTCAAAGAAATTTTTCTGAATTTATTTATTATTTTAAATAAGTTTTTCTGTGGCTTCTATAGGATTTTCTATATACAAGATCATGTTATCTGAAAATAGAGATAGTTTTACTTTCTTGCTTTCCAGAAGAATACTCTTCCTCACCCTCTACCCTTTACTTTTGTAATTATCCTGGCTATTATCTCTAGTACAATGTTTGAATAGAAACAGTGAAATTGAACATCTTTGTCTTATTCCTTATCTTAGGGGAGAGCTTTCAGTCTTTTACCACTAAATATGGGTTTTTCATAGATGCCCTTTATCAGATTGAGGAAGTTCCCTTCTATTCATATTTTTCTGAGTGTTTTCATCATGAAAGGGTGTTTAATTTTATCAAATGGCTTATCCACATCATTGAAATGATCGTGCAGTTTTTGTTCTTTTTTCTGTTAATGCATTGTATAACATGGCTTTTCTTTTTTTGGACTCTTTGAAGCAAAAACTTAGATTATAAATATTTTATTTTTTTCCTATTCTAACCTAAGCATTTAAAGCTATAAATTATTCTTTAAGCATTGATTCAACAACATGCAATAGATATACTGTGTTTGAATTTTCATTCAATTCAATTTATTCCACTTTTTTTCTTTTTTTTTTTAAAGAAGTGTCTTGTTTAGGATTTCCCTGTTGGTACAGTGGATAGGAATCCACCTGCCAATGCAGAGGACAGTTTTAATCCCTGGTCTAGGAAATTTCCACATGCCTCAGAGCAACTAAACCCTTGTGCCACAACTACTGAGCCTGCATGCCGAAACTGTTGAGCCTGAGTGCTACAACTTCCAAGGCCTGTGTACCTAGAGCCTGTGCTCTGAAACAAAAGACGTCACTGCAGTGAGAAGACTGCGCACCACAATGAAGAGTAGCCCCTGGCTGCTGCAATTAGAGAAAGCCAGTGCGCAGCAACAAAGACCTAACATGATCAAAAATAAATGAATGATAATACAATGCTTCTAAAGAACAGAAGTCTCTTTAATTTCCAAGTACTTGGAGGCTTCTCAATTTTCTGCTCTTTTTGATTTCTACTTTAATTCTGTTGTGTATGAAGAACATACTTTGTGTGACCTCAGTCTTTTTAACATATTATTGACTGGGGGATTTTTGCAGAAATTAATGCCTGTGGCTGTAATACATCTCTGGTAAAAATTGTGTTGTTTCTTAAGTCTTCTTTTCTGGACTAAAATTTATAGAGTCTTAGAGACTAGAGAATGTTACGTGTTTGCTTGGAAATAATGGTAGTGACTTCACTTTCACGCATTGGAGAAGGAAATGGCAACCCACTCCAGTGTTCTTGCCTGGAGAATCCCAGGGACGGCGGAGCCTGGTGGGGCTGCCGTCTATGCGGTCGCACAGAGTCGAACATGACTGACGCAACTTAGCAGCAGCAGCTATTGCTATTAGTTTGGATTTTCTATCAAAGTTAGGTCAAATTGCTTGAGACCATTGTTCACGTCTTCTATATCCTTACTGACTTTCTGATTATTTGTGCATCAGTTACCAAGAGAGGCAAATTGAAATCCCCTACTATAGTTGTTGAACTCTCTCTATCTCCTTTCATTTCTGTCAGGTTTTGGTTCACAAGTATTGGGTCTCTGTTATTAACTGCTTATTTGTTTATAATTGTTTTATTTTCTGATGCATTGATTCTTTTATCATTGTGGAGTATCTCTTTGTTTGTAGTAGTGTTTTTTGTTTTAAAGTCTAATTTTGCCTGATATTAATGTCATTAACAATACTTTTTACATGATGTATGTTTTTCCATTCTTTTACATTCAATTTATTTATATTTTTTGAATGTAATGTGACTCCTGGGCTTCCCTGGTGGTCCAGTGGTTATGAATACATCTGCCCGTGCAGGGGACATGGTATTGATTCCTGACCCAGGAAGATTCCACATGCCAAAGGGTAACTGAAACCATGCGCCACAACTACTGAGCCCACGCTCTAGAGCCCATACTCTGCAGCAAGAGAATCCACTGCAATAAGAAAGCCTGTGCACCACAACTAGACAGTAGCCCCCATTCACTGCAACTAAAGAAAGCTGGTGTGCAGCAACAAAGATCCAGCACAGCCAAAATAAGTAAATAAATAATTTAAAAATGTGCCTGTTGTAGACAATGTACAATTGGGTCTTGCTTTATTAGATATTCTGACAATCTACATCTTTTTACTGGAATGTTTAGACCATTCATATTTAATGTAGGTATTGATATGATGTTATGTCAGTCCATTTTAATATTTATTCTCTTATGTCCTTTTTGTTCCTCTGTTCCCCTTTGTTGCCTTCATTTATATTAACCAAATATTTTTAATGTACTGTCATCATTCCTCTGTTGATTGTTTTAACTACATTTTTAATGTTATTTTCTTAGTAGTTTCTTAAGGATTAAGATCCTAACTTATGACTATCTACTTTTGTATTGACTTAATTCTGCTTAAATATAGTGACTTCCTCCAATACGGCTCCATTGCTTCTCTCCTCTTGCATGTTGCTAGTTTTACATGTAATTTACATATGTTATGAACTTGATGATACAATGTTGTAATTAGTGCTCTATTTAATTTTGTGATTTCTAAAAGAAATTAAGTGAGATGAATCAGTTGCAAAAGGACAAATACTGTCTGATTCCATTTTTATGATGATGTGTGCAAACACCTTGAATCCATAAAATTTCCATTCTGCCAGTTGATCTGTGTGTGGATTGGGGAGTTTATTCAAAGTTCATCTAGTTCTGAAGACTGCCTTGGTCTTCACTTTCTGCTAGGGCTCTTGTAGGGCTCCTCTGTGAATGCGCTTACTTTCCCCATCAGCCAGGCTTGTGTGGAGAAGTGAAGTCCCTCAGTCGTGCACACGTGGAAGCAAAGCAAGGAAATTATTTGATATGCTATAACTTAAGCAGTTGCCTTATTTGGCTGTTTGTGATTGGTTGTTCTTTAGTTTCAATTTCTTAATCTTGAGGCACTTACAGGAATTTACTCTGAATTAGGTTTTGGTGTGCTTACAGGCACTAGAGCCAGCTCAATCTAATGGCCTCTTTGTTTAATTACTTTAACAATTCCACTGACATCTGTGTCTGGTGGCTCAGATGGTAAAGCATCTGCCTGCAATGGGGGAGACCTGGGTTCAGTTCCTGGGTCAGGAAGATCCCTGGGGGAAGGCAATGGCAATCCACTCCAGCACTCTTGCCTGGAAAATCCCATGGATGGAGAAGCCTGATAGGCTACAGTCCATGGGGTCACAAGAGTCAAACACAACTGAGCGACTTCACTTTCTTTCTTCTTTTCTATACTCTCTTGAATATTGTAGCTTTATAGTAAATCTTGAAATAAAGGTGGCAAAGTTCTTTTTTTTTCAAAGCTGTTTTGGATATTCAAGGTCCTTTGTATTTCTGTACTTATTTCAGAATCATCTTGTTGATTTCTATGAAAGAACATGCTGGAATTTTTATTGGAATTGCCTTAAATCTATAGATTAAGTTGGGAAGGATTGGTCTATTGATGTTTCTAGTCCATCAACATTTATTTAGGTCTTCTTTAGTTTTTCTCATCATGTTGATTTCAGCATACCAATCTTGCATATATTTTGGTAGATTTATACCAAGTATTTCAAGTTTTTATGCTATTGTAAATGTGTTGTTTTTGTTTAGTTGCTAAGTCATATCCAACTTTTTGCAACCCCATGGACATAGTCTACCAGGCTCTTCTGTCCATGGGACTTTCCAGTCAAGAATACTGGAGTGGGTTGCCATTTCCTTCTCCAGAGAATCTTCCCCAGGAATCAAACCTGCATTTCCTGCATGGTTTATGTCAAGTATTTATACCAAGAATTATACCAAGTATTTCATGTTTTTTATGCTATTGTAAATGATACTATGTAAATTTTTTTTTAATTTAATATTTATAGAAATACAATTGGTGGGACTTCCCTGGCAGTCCAATGGTTAAGATTCTATACTTCCATTGCAAGGAGTCCAGGTTCAATTCCTGGTTGGGGAACTAAGATCCCACATGCTACACAGAACAGCCAAAAAAATAAATAGAGAGAAATACAATAACTCTTTCCATGATGACCTTGTATCCTGTACAGTTGCTAAATTCATTTGTTGTAATAGTTTTTAGTAGATATTTGTATTTTTATATACAATTATGATTTTTTGGTATTAGAAACAGTTTTATTTCTTCCTTTACAACCTGCATGACTTTTATCTCTTTTCCTTGGCATTGTGCTGGTAAGGACATCTGGTTAAATGTTCAGTAGGAGTGAAGAGAGTGTACATCTTTTTAAAAAAATATTTATTTATTTGCTGCAGCGGGTCTTAGTTGCAGCACATGGGATCTTTTGTTGTGACATGCAAACTCTTAGTTGCAGTTTGTGGGATCTAGTTTCCTGACCAGGGATCAAACCCAGGCCCCCTGCATTGGGAGCGTGGAGCCTTAGCCCCTTAACCACCAGGGAAGTCCCAGAAGCATACATCTTTGCTTTTTCTTGATCTTGAATAGAAAGCATTCAGTTTTTCACCATAAATCAGACAATAGGTGTAGGTTTTTGGTGGATGTCTTTCACTGAGTTGTGGAAGTTCCCTTTAATTCTTAGTTTGCTGAGATGTTTTATCATGAATAAATGTTAAATTTCTTCCATGCCTCTTAATTTCTCTTTCTTATTTCACATTTTTATCATTCGTTGCTGAATTCTTGGTAATTTCCTAAGCTTTGTATTTCAATTTACTAATTCTCTTTTCAACTTTGTCTTATTCTGCATTTCACCTTGTCCTTTGATGTTTATAATTTCAATTATATTTTTAATTTTTATTATCACAATTTTTATTTCTAGAACTTTTATCTGATTTGTATTCAAACATGGCTAATTTTGTTAATTTATTATTCTGTCATCATATTTTCAATATCTTTTTAAACTTCTTCAGGTATATTAAAATATTTATTGCCTATTCTGAATCTGCTTATTTAACTTATATGTAGAGTACATCATGAGAAACACTGGGCTGGAGGAAGCACAAGCTGGAATNGCCTCCTGGTGCGAAGAGCTGACTCATTGGAAAAGACCCTGATGCTGGGAAAGATTGAAGGTAGGAGGAGAAGGGGACAAGAGAGGATGAGATGGTTAGATGGCATCACTGACTCAATGGACATGAGTTTGGGTAAACTCCAGGAGTTGGTGATGGACAGGGAGGCCTGCCTTGCTGCAGTCCATGGGGTCGCAAAGAGTTGGAAACGACTGAGTGACTGAACTGAGCTGAACTGAACGTAGCCATAACACAACCTCACATAACATAACCATGATAACCATACAAAGTAACCCGTGACCAAAGGAGTGCCTCATGAGCTGCATGTGCCGTGCCATAAGTCATCTCAGCTGCTACATAACCATCCAAAGTCACTGTTTACAGAACCCGGGGCGAGAGGCCGTGAGAGCATAGAGCAAGAGAGCCTGTCTGGCGCCATTTTGTTAATTTCCCCACAGTCCCTTTAGGAGGGTGCTAGGCAACCAGGAAATAAAAGGAAAGTATCAAATATTTATCCTCTCTTTTGTATATGATCTCTCCTTCCAGATAACTAAATAATCAATGAGGGAAAATTTCACTTTGTAGAAGTATGCCTGCTAATAAAGGAAGAATAAATGATATGGTTAAAATATCACCATTTTTCAGACCCTCATGAATCCAGGCAATCAACGTCAATGGTTGCAAATGTCAAAAAAAAAGAGAGCCAACCAGAGATTAGGTGCTTCTAATGGAAGCACACATCACCACCTAAGAAGCAATCTTTCAAAAAAATTTTTTTGAATTTGTTCAATTTACAGAAAATACAGAAAANTTAAAATATCACCATTTTTCAGACCCTCATGAATCCAGGCAATCAACGTCAATGGTTGCAAATGTCAAAAAAAAAGAGAGCCAACCAGAGATTAGGTGCTTCTAATGGAAGCACACATCACCACCTAAGAAGCAATCTTTCAAAAAAATTTTTTTGAATTTGTTCAATTTACAGAAAATACAGAAAACAAAAGAACATATTAAATGGTGCTCAGGGATAAAATCAGCCAAGTTCAGACTGTGGCAAACTACAATGATGAATGATCCAATTTATTTAACAAAACAGCTTTACAAGATAGATGGTGGGGGAACCTAGAGATTTAAGGTTCATCAACCAAGCACAGTACACATTTGTTATTATTTGGATATTATTTGAAGCCCAGTTCAAACAACAATTTAAAAAAGAAAATGAAAGTGAAGAAAATTATAAGATAATCAAACAAGTATGAACACTGAATAGACTGCTGTTTCTATTAATGAATTACTATTGACTTTTTGTATTATTTTGTTTAATTCCTTATCTTTTGGAGCTGCATACTGAAATATTTACAGAGAAAATACATGATCTTTTGAACTTGCTTCGAGATAATCCAGTGGTTTCCCTGATGGCTCAGTGGTAAAGAATCTGCCTGCCAATGGAGAAGACATGGGTGAAATCCCTGGTCCAGGAAGATCCCACATGCTGCACAGGACAGCTAAGTCCGTGCACCACAACTGCTGAGCCCACGTGCTGCAACTACCGAAGCCTGCACGCCCTAGAGCCCGTGCTCTGCAACAAAAGCCTCCATAGTGAGAAGCCCGCAAATTGCAACTGGAGAGTAGCCCCTACTCCCTGCAACTAGAGAAAGCCTGCACAGCAAGGAAGACCCAGCATGGCCAAAAATAAATAAAGTAATTAATTAGGAAAAAAAAAAAGATAATCCAGAGTTGAGGGAAAAGTGGGCAAGGGTATAGGTGAAAACAAGACTGGCCATATGAGACAGGGGTAACCAGTTTTATCATATTATTTCTTCTACCTTTGTATATGTCTGAAATTTTCCATAATAAAATTTTAATGCCTCTATATTAGCCTGTTAGAGCTAAAATGAGGCTGTATAACAAATGACCCCCCCAAAACTCAGAAGCAGACGTTATTCACCATGGAGAAGGCACCAAGATGACTTGACCATCTGACATTAGCCAACTTCAGTTACTGGCCACCGTGGTGCTGTCACAATGGTCACCTGAAGGACATAGCCATAGTCAGAGGGATGGAGGCCATGCATGAACCCAACAGAAAGTGCAGATTCCCACTAACCACGGCTGTCTAAGCTACTGCTGGTAATGAATATCTGAACTGCCAGTAATAGAGATGTATACCAAGTCCCCCATTTAACACCATTTCTCCAGAAGACCAACTGCCTTGGTGGGGACAACTTAACTATTCTGAGTCCCTTCCATCCTTCAAGGACTAGTGACTCATTACAAAGGATAATGTTTATTCTAAATAGCATCTTAACCAAATAATTAAGTACATCAAGGCTGTATATTGTCACCCTGCTTATTTAACTTATATGCAGAGTACATCATGTCAAAAGCTGGGCTGGATGAAGCACAAGCTGGAATCAAGATTGCCAAGAAAGATATCAATAACCTCAGATATGCAGATAACACCACCCTTATGGCAGAAAGTGAAGAAAAACTAAAGAGCCTCTTGATGAAAGTGAAAGAAAGTGAAACAGAAGTCACTCAGTTGTGTCCGACTCTTTGCAATCCCATGGACTGTAGCCCACCAGGCTCCTCCCTCCATGGGATTTTCCAGGCAAGAATATTGGAGTGGGTTGCCATTTCCTTCTCCAGGGGATCTTCCCAACCCAGGGATCGAACCCAAGTCTCCCACATTGCAGGCATTTTAACCTCTGAGCCACCAGGGAAGCCCCCAGGCTCTGGAGAGTGAAAAAATTGGGTTAAAACTCAACATTCAGACAACTAAGATCATGGCATCCAGTCCCATCACTTCATGGCAAATAGACGGGAAACAATGAAAATAGTGAAAGACTTTTTTGGGAGGCTCCAAAATCACTGCAGATGTTGACTGCAGCCATGAAATTAAAAGATGCTTGCTCCTTGGAAGGAAAGCTATGACCAGCCTAGACAGCATATTAAAAGGCAGAGACATTACTTTGCCGACAAAGGTCCATCTAGTCAAGGCTATAATTTTTCCAGTAGTCATGTGCAGATGTGAGAGTTGGGCTATAAAGAAAGCTGAGTGCCGAAGAATTGATGCTTTTGGACTGTGGTGCTGGAGAATACTCTTGAGAGTCCCTTGGACTGCAAGGAGATCCAACCAGTCCATCCTAAAAGAAATCAGTCCTGAATATTCATTGGAAGAACTGATGTTGAAGCTAAAACTCCAATACTGTGGCCACCTGATGTGAAGAACTGACTCATTGGAAAAGATCCTGATGCTGGGAAAGACTAAAGACAGGAGGAAAAGGGGATGACAGAGGATGAGATGGTTGGATGACATCACTGACTTGCTGGACATGAGTTTGAGTAAGTGTCAGGAGTTGGTGATGGACAGGGAAGCCTGGCATGCTGCAGTTCATTGGGTCTCAAAGAGTCAGACACGACTTAGTGACTGAACTGAACTGAACCAAATAATCCCAACCAGTAAGAAATATTTATATTCATTTCAATCCCCAGACTCAGGTCACTCCAGAAAGATTATTCTAAACACATTGGTTGTGTTTTCCTACAGTAATTATACCAACACCCTGATATGAACTACAGCTAAGGTCTTAGGCTTCTGTACTCCCATCTGTGAAATGATCTCCTGGGATTCTTTACTCTGTGCTTTTGCTAGCTGTCGGTTAAATCATCTCGGCACTCTCCTGACTACCTTTGAAATGTCTTCTGTGTTTGGGGATTGGATGTTGCTGGATAGTAAGCTTTGTTATCAGCAAAATGGTACTTAAATTTATAAAAGCCTGCTAAATGCCATTTTCCCCCCAGCTTTATTGAGATGTATTTAACATAAAACACTGTATAAAGCTGAAGGTGTACCCAAAGTGCCATTATAAAATGATTACTTGTTCTATGCCAAAAATCAAACCAAACCACAACCATTCAGAAGCTTAAAACAATAATCACACACTGTCATGCTCATGTGTCTGTGAGTCAGCTGTGCTTGGAATCATCTGGCTTCAGGTTCCAAGCCAGACTGAGTTCAGGTGTACTCTACGTATCGCTCATTCTCCTTGGATCTGTGCTACCCGGGGCATATCGTCTATTCCTGGACACTCATTCCATGACCCAGACTGAAGGAGCAGCAGCTATTCGGGGAATGTTCTTATCGTGACAGATAACTGCAGCACAAGAGGGCATGTCCTATTGAGCAAGCACTTTTCAAAGCTTCTCTTGTCAGACTCACAAACTTCCTAATGGCCAAAGCAAGTCACCTAGCCAAACACAAAGTCAAAAGTGGGAAAGAATTCACTGCCCACTATGACAAGGGTGTGGATGAAGAGTTCTATTACAGGGGAGCAAAGACTTGGCCCAGTAATCCAGTCTATCACAGCCCCTTTAGCTCCATGCCACTTGCTTGGTTCAAGCCCCAGCATTGGACTATAGGAACATTCTGCTAGGAACCCTGCTTGCCTCTAGTCTGGTCATTCCAAACTTTGCTTCAGTCAGAGTAATTTTTTTTTCACTAGTTCTCCATTTTTATTTCCTAATTGAGGTTAAAAAAAAAAAAAAAAAACCCACATAACGTAAAATTGACCATTTAAATAATTTCTAAGTATACTGTTATAGTGTTAAGTATAATATATCTACATTGTTGTCCTACCAGTCTCCAAATCTTTGTCATCTTGCAAAACCAAAACTCCATACACATTATTAAATAACAATGCCGCCTTTCTCATCCCCTACCAAGTCCCTGGCAGCCACAGTTCTTTCTGTTTCTATTAGACTGACTACTCTAGAAATTCCCTATCAGCAGAATCACATTTGTCTTTTTATGACTGGCTTATTTCACTTAGCGTAATAATTCACCCAGTTGTACCATATGTCAGAATTTCCTTCTTTTTTTAGTCTGAGTACTATTCCTTTGGATGTTTATAACCACATTTTGTTTATCCATTCATCTGTTGATATACACTTGAATTGCTTCCATGTTTTCTTGTTACTGTTTACTTGCTCAATCAGGTCCAACTCTCTGAAACCCCACAGACTGGAGCCCACTAGGCTCCCCTGTCCATGGAATTTCCCAGGCAAGAACACTGAAGTGGGTTGCCATCTCCTTCTCCAGGAGATCGTCCCAACTCAGGAATTGAACCCAGATCTCTTGCTTTGGTAGGTGGGTACTTTACCACTGAGCCACCAGGGAAATTGTTCCATGTTTTAGCTTTTGTAAATAATGCTGCTATGAACAAGGGTGTACAAATATCCCTTTGAGACCCTGTTTTAAATTCTTTTTAGTGTATACCCGGAAGTGGAATTGCTGGATCACATGGTAATTCTATTTTTAATTTTTTGAGGAGCTTTTATACTGTTTCCCACAGTGTCTGTACCATTTTGCATTCCTACCAGTGATGCACGAAAGTTCCAGTTTCTTTGCATCCTCACCAACACTTGTTATTTTCTGTTTTATTTGTTTGTTTGTTTTGGTAGTGTCCATCCTAATGGTGTCAGATTTTTTTTAAATTAAACTTTTTGTTTTGTTATGATTGTAGATTCACATGCAGTTATAAGAAATAATAAAGACATTTCCTTCATTTGCTTCCAGCCTTCACCAATGATGACATCTGTTAATAGTACGATAGCTACACCCTAGAAACTGAAATTGTTACAATCCACCAGCCTTCAGATTTCAGCATTTTACGTGATCTTTTTAAACAGATGAATCCGATCATGTCACTTCCTTGGTTTTCCTTTGTTTGTTTGTTTTGTTGACTGAGTGACCTATGAGATCTTAGTTCCCTGACCAGCAATGAAACCCATGCCCCCTGCATTGGAAGCATGGAGTCTTAACCACTGGACCACCAGGCAAGCCCCTGCCTTTATTGTTTAAAACTTTTCTAAGGATGTTCAGTGTATCATTGTTTAGATTATTTTAAAAATAAAATAAAAATTAGAAACAATCACAAATGTTCAGCAATAGAGGAACAGTTTAATAGATTACATTACATTCATGTAATAGGCATACAAGAGTTTTCCTAGTGGCTCAGTGGTAAAGAATCTGCCAGCCAACACAGGAGACACAGTTTCGATTCCTTGTCAGGGAAGATCCCAGATTCCATGGAGCAACTAGGACCCTGCACCACAACTACTGAGCCTGTGCTCTAGAGCCCAGAAGCTGCAACTGCTGAACCCATGCACAACCACTGAAGTCCATGCACGCTGGAGCGTGTGCTGTGGAACAAGAGAAACCACCACAATGAGAAGCCCGGACACGAAACCAGGGAGTAGTCCCCACTCACTGCAACTAGAGAAAAGCCCAAGCAGCAACAGAGACCCAGCATGGCCCAAAATAAATCATAAATAAATAAATTTATTTTACAAAAACTTAGCATACAATGCAGCCATTAAAAAGAACATAGCAGCTGTGTATACACTGATATGGACTAGTTTCCATGGTCCATTTTTTCCCTACTGAGAAGAGCAAGATGCAGAACTGAGACTCAGAAGTGAGACAAAGACATTCACTCTCTTCTGCAGCAGTTCTCAGACTTCTCTGGGACCCTTTTATATTCAAAATTACTGAAGACCCCAAAGCACTTTTGGTAACGAAGGCTTAGAAATTGTTGTTTAGTCACCCAGTCGTGTCTGACTCTCTGCAGCTCCACGGACTGTAGCCTGCCAGGCTCCTGGGTCCATGGGATTTCCCAGGCACAAATACTGCAGTGGGTTGCCATTTTCTTCTCCAGGGGATCTTTCCAACCCAGGGATCGAATCCAGGCCTCCTGAATTGGCAGGTAGATTCCTTACCACTTGGCCACCAGGGACTCAGAAAATTTTTAAATATTTACATATTTAAAAATAACTACAATAAATGAATTATTTATTAATATAAGGAACATTTTTATGAAAAGAAACTATTTTTTAAAAATTAGTGAGAAGAATGGCTTTGTTTTTTAAAGACGTTTCTTTGAGAACCTCTTTAATCCCTGGTTTAGTAGAAAACAGCTTCATTTTCATATCTGCTGCATTGTTTTGGTTGAAGAAAGTGAAGAAAATTCAGTGTCACAAAGATATATAGCTAGAAAAAGGAGGAACCTTCTAATAGACTTTTGCAGATATTCTTCTTTGATAGCATGTCAAAATTTGACAAGTGGAAGTTTCTTAAAGGTTAGTGCAATGTAGAATCTAAAACCATAGCAAGGATATTTTTCATCCTCTGTTACCTTAAAATATATTGTTCTGTCTTACACTTTGAATGAATCTTTTATATGCACATGATTTTATAACATCAGGTATTTGTCATTTGGAAAATATTGATTGAGTTATGCAGATCTTCCAAATTTTAACACATTTTCACTATACAATATTAAGAAATTACATATGTTACTATCACCATTAATCTCATCAGAAAAGTCTTTAAGTACTAGTAAAAGAAAAAACTGCTGTTTCTTCTCTACTCATACTTCTGATACCAAATGTATGGATTTTTTCCCCTACATCGCCTGTTCTCTGACACTACTTGGAGTTACAGCAGACCCCAGAGGTTAAAGGCTCAGTCCCACAGACTGCCACCACTTCAGATACCAGCCACAAATCCTAAGTTGTCACTTGTACTTTCAACTAATCAGCTATTAAGTCTAGGGTTCCCATAACCCCCTTTTAGATAATTTGCTATAATGGCTCACAGAACTCAGGGAAACACTTATTTACATTTACTGGTTTATTATAGGATAAATAAAAAGGATAAAATAAAAGAGGTGAACAGCCAGATAAGGAAGTACATAGGCAAGATCTGGAAGTGTCCTGAATGCAGGGGTTTCATCTGCATGGAGTTGGGGTGCACCATCTTCCAGCACATGGATATTTTTATCAACCCAGAAGCTCTCTAAATCCCTTTGGTTAAGGGTTTTTATGCAGGTTTCATTACATAGGCATGCGTGTATATGTGCTAAGTCGCTTCAGGTGTGTCCAGCTCTTTGCGACTCTATAGATTGTTGTCCGCCAGGCTCCTCTGACCATGGGACTCTCCACACAAGGTTACTGGAGTGGGTTGCCATGCCCTCCTCCAGGGAATCTTCCCAACATAGATCAAACCCTCATCTCTTTCGTCTCCTGCCTTGGCAGGCAGGTTCTTTACCACTTGGGAAGCCCCATTACATAGCAAGATTGATTAAATCATTGACCACTGAAGATTAAGTCAGCCTCAAGCCCTGCTGTATTTCCCAGAGATAAGGGATGGACCCAAAATTCCACCCCTGTCTAATCTTCTGACTGGTTCCTCTGGCAACCAGTCCAACGTCTTTCAGGAATCACCTCATTAGCATAAACTCAGGTGTGGGCGAAAGGAGCTTGTTTTGAATAACAAAAGACCTCCTCTCGCCCCTACCACTCTGGAATTCCAAAGGTTTTAGAAGCTCTGTGCCAAGAAAGGGAGGAAGACCAAATACATACTTCTTATTACATCCCAGTTTTGATGCCAAAAGCTGAGCCTCAGTGTGCTGGTGCCAAATTGAATCTTGGAGACAAGAGTTTTGGGTGACACAGAAAGGAATAGCTTTATTGCTTTGCCATCACCAACTTGACCAGCAAGGTCCAGGAAATGGTGAAGGACAGGGAAGCCTCGCAGGCTGCAATTCACGGGGTCTCAAAGAGTCAGACGTGATTAAGCAACTGAAAAACAATTGCTTTGCCAGGCAAAGAGGGACACAGCAGGCTTGTGCCCCTCAAAGGTGTGTGCAGGGCCTGCGCTCATTTTTTTTCTTTAAAAACAAAATTATTGAAGAATAGTTGACTTACAATGGTGCACAGCTAGGTAAGCAATCATTTAATCTGGCTTTAGGCAGTTTCCTCCTAATGAGCTTCTCTGGGTCCTTAAATCTGGCCTCAGGTGGTCTCTTGATGAGGTTCTCCAGGTTATCAAACTATGATCTTCTTTGAAGTGAAGAACACTGTTATCTTTCATTTGTTGGGGGTTTCAGTTCTGGAGGCTTCTCAGGAGGCACTAGTGGTAAAGAACCTGCCTGCCAAAGCAGGAGACATAAGAGACGTCAGTTTGATCCCTGGGTCGGGGAAGTCCCCTGGAGGAGGGCATGGCAACCCACTCCAGTATTCTTGCCTGGAGAGTCCCATGGACAGAGGAGCCTGGCGGGCTACAGTCCATAGGGTCTCGAAGAGTCGGACACAACTGAACGACTTAGCACGCACACATAAACCATGGGAAAGTGGCTACTAAATATATGAAGGAACTGACGGAAGATAAGGGTTATTCTTCTGAGATCTACCTATGGGTGACACTAGTGTTAAAGAGCCCGCCTGCCAGTGCAGGAGACAAAAGAGATACGGGTTCAATCCCTAGGTCAGGAAGATCCCCTGGCGAGGAAATGGCAACCCACTCCAGTATTCTTGCCTGGAGAATCCCATGACAGATGAGCCTGGAAAGCTATAGTCCATAGGGTCCCAAAGAGTCAGACACGATTGAAGTGACTTAACATAACATGTAGACTTATCTTTGTGTCCACTCTTCATCTCCAGTGATAAGAGACCCTCCTCCCTTCCAGGTACTGAGGGAAATATCTTTGCAAAGGAAACTGATGCCCTGTCTTTAGGTAGATAAAGGGAGGATAAAAAACCTCTTCCTGAATCGGTCAATTACCAGTTGCCTTCAGGTCAAAATAATCCTTATGCCAAAATGGTATATTTTGGGGTGGCATATTTCAAATCCTAAAAGATGTTGCTGTTAAAGTGCTGCACTCAATATGCCAGCAAATATGGAAAACTCAACAGTGGCCACAGGACTGGAAAAGATCAGTTTTCATTCCTATCCCAAAGAAAGACAATGCCAATGAATGTTCAAGCCACCGCACAAGTGCACTCATCTCACACACTAGCAAAGTAATGCTCAAAATTCTCCAAGCAAGGCTTCAACAGTACATGAANCTTTACAGTCCAACTCTCATATCCATACATGACTACTGGAAAAAACATAGCTTTGACTAGCCAGACCTTTGTCAGCAAAGTAATGTCTCTGCTTTTTAATATGCTGTCTAGGTTGGTCATAGCTTTTCTTCCAAAGAGCAAGCATCTTTTAATTTCATGGCTACAGTCATCATGTAATCCCACCCCAAATTTTACCTATAAAAACTCCCTGAAACCCATCGAGGAGTTGGGGATTTTTTGAGCACAAGCTACTTGTCCTTTCCTGGCCCTGCAACAAACTTTTCTTGGCTCCAAACTCTGACATTTTGGTTTGTTTGGTCTCAGCATGTGTTGAGCACATGAATTTGTTTTTGGTAAAAGGAGTTTTGTATTTTCATTTGCTAGATCTAGCAACCAGAAGCAAGACATTACTATTTAGCACCCCATTTGAGGTAAACCTCTTTTTATATACCATGTTAACTCTTTGTTAACCCTTGCTACCTCCATGAGAAGCTTAAAACACTTACTGAAATGAATACTTTCAGTTCCCAAACTGCACACTCAGAGGACAGAGGTAAACTGTGGGCTGGGATAGATACTAGAGGTAAGGACATGTGTCTTCCTGTAAAGTACAGGGGGAAGGTCTCCGTTTCAGCTTGGTCACAAGCCCCTGTCTTTTTTATATATATATATATATATATATATATTTATTTGACTGTGCCAGATCTTCCTTGCGGCACGCAAACTCTTGGTTGTAGCATGTGGATCTAGTTCTCTGACCAGGGATCAAGCCCAGGCCCCCTGCACTGGGAGCAAGGAGTCTTAAGCCACTGGACCACCAGGGAAGTCCCACAAGCTCCTTTCTCAACCCATCTCTTCACCCCACCCTCTCGTCAGTCCTGTCTCTAACCAAAGCTGGTATCTCTGCAAACTCTCCCCCCGTAGAACTGACCACCACTCCCCACAGAGTTCTGAAATCTGGTTCCACCTCCTGGAAGGCCCCTGGGTATCTGCAACTGACCGGGCAGGGGGGCTCCGGTCTGAGGGGGGGTGGTGGTGATGGGTCCTCCCTCCCAGCCTGTTGCTCTCCACCAGACACAGCTGCTGCCGTTTTTCTCTCCTGTTAAGGACCTGAGAGCAAACTCTCCTCCCTGCTGGGAGAACTTCTTTCTCCCAAGATCACAGAGTGGGGGATATTCCCTGCTTGAGGCCCTGATTTCTCTCCAGCTAACATGACCTTGACCTAGTCCCTTCTGGGAGGACAGCCCCCACCATATTAAGATGACTTGCACTCCTTCTGGGCTGCCATTCCCAGCATCCCAGAAACTGAATGCTTGCTGCTGAACCGTCTGATCACATGACGCCAATCTGCCCAGGGTTGATTCCAGCCAAATGGCTCCAGCCCAGGGGTCCCCTCTGAGAAGAAGGCCACAGAGGGAGAGCTTTGGATGAGGTGGCCCCAGCCATGGACCAGTCTCTAGGAGAGGCTTCGTAGGATCGGGTGCAGGAAACCTCTCCCATTGCTGGGCACTAATCTCGGGAAATAGCTTTGCTCAGAACCAGAGTAGGTTTTCCCCCATAAAAGCGAGGATGCGTGTACTCTAGAAGCAGTGATGTGTTCTCCTAAGGAGGTAACAGGGGAGCTGGGCGTGTGTGAGCAGGTGTGTATGAAGAAATGGGTGGAGGCTCCAGGGCTTTCAACTTGCCCTCCCAACTCACAGGGAAAGAGAGAGTGAGGCCGGAAGACAAGAGAGTTGTCCAAGATCACACAGTAACTGAGGCCTAGAACTCAGGGCTTTGGGTTCTCCACTGGGATAGGAGGCCTCATGGTTACGTGGCAGATTCTCCCTCTACTTCTAGAGGGCGGAAGGGTGGCGTTTCCTGGTGAGGCTTATGCCAGAAAAGACTGTTGGGGCTAATTCAGTCATTCCTTCCTTCCCAGACCGGAACCCTAGCTGCTGCCGTTGAACTTAAAAGACCAGGGAGATTGGCTCTGGGGTCTTGGCTGGACACCTTCTGGTTTAAGCAGGATGGCTTCCCACACGTGTGGACGCCTAGAGCAGAGGAAGCTGGGTGGCACAAGACTGCTGCCACCGGTATCACTCTGCAGAGGGGCACTCAGGCCACTCTTTGCAGGCCTGGAGCAAGAGCATACACAGAGGCTGCTACCGGGCTGGCTTCCCTTCTCCGTGGTGGCATGTTGCATATTTCAGAGGTAGCTCCCACAGTATACCCCAGTGCCTTCTTACAATGTGCTTTGACACATGTCCCATTAAGACATGCAGTCTGTATGCCCTGCCCTCTCATTTGGGCAACCTTATGACTACCGCAGAAACAACGCTATATGACTTCTATAACCGAGTCATGAAAGGCAATACAGCTTCTGCCTGATTCTTTCAGGACTCTTGCTCTTAGACCCTGACTGCTAGGCTGCAAGAAAGCCCAGGACCAGGCCAGTATAGGTGGAGGTGCAGTGCCTGCAGCCAGCATCTGAGTGAGCAACTTTTGCACTGACTTTTGCCCCAGCCACCATCTGATTGACCCGCATACTGGTATCTCAGCAGGTAGAGTTATCTCATATTCCCATCTCTTTAANAGACCCTGACTGCTAGGCTGCAAGAAAGCCCAGGACCAGGCCAGTATAGGTGGAGGTGCAGTGCCTGCAGCCAGCATCTGAGTGAGCAACTTTTGCACTGACTTTTGCCCCAGCCACCATCTGATTGACCCGCATACTGGTATCTCAGCAGGTAGAGTTATCTCATATTCCCATCTCTTTAAGAATTTTCCACAGTTTGTTGTGATCCACACAGCCAAAGGCTTGAGTGTAGTCAATGAAGCAGAAGTAGATGTTTTTCTGGAATTCCTTTGCTTTTTCTATGATCTGACAGGTGTTGGCAATTTGATCTCTGGTGCCTCTGCCTTTTCTAAACCCAGGTTGAACATCTGGAAGTTCTCAGTTCATGTACTGCCAAAAGATTTTGAGCATTACCTTGCTGGCATGTGAAATGATCGCAATTGTGCGGTAGTTTGAACATTCTTTGGCATCACCTGTCTTTGAGATTGGAATGAAAATTCCACACAAAAGACTCCAAGAGAGAACAGTCCAGCTGAGTCCAATCAAACTCCAGAACCAGAAGAGATACTGTTCTTGTTTCATACCACAAAGTTTTGGGGTGGTTGGTTACACAATAGTGATTGGAATGTATTCTATTCCAGGCTCCATCCTGCACCATGAGCGGCCTCAGCAACCCCAGAACCTCTGTTCAAACTCTACATGCTCCCTGGGTCCCCCTGCACAACAGGCACCATTGGCCAGCCCTTGGGCTTAGAAATATCCATCCCTGCTGCCCTAGAGGAGATAAGATGGGCAGAAACCAGCTCAGGTCTGGAAAGTGGGCTGAAGGTCTGGAGGCCAGGGACCCAGAGTGTGGTCTAAAATGAGGCATGGGCTCTACTCTTGGTCCCAGTGGGGCTGGGAGCAGGCAGGGCAGGACCAGAGTGAGGTCTTCTGAAGCACAGAACCCAAGGGTGAGTACTTTATATCTGCTGTTTCTTTTCTTTTCTTTTCTTTTTTTTTTTACTCATTAATTGGCTGTGCCAGGTCTTATATATAGAATTTTATTTTTTTATGTTTGTATTTATTTTGGCTATGCTGGGTCTTTGTTGCTGTAAGGGCTTTTTCTAGTTGTGGAGAGCGGGAGCTATTCGTCATTGTAGGGCACAGGCTTCTCATTGCAGTGGCTTCTCTTTTTGCGGAGCATGGGCTCTAGGGCGCATAGGTTTCAGGAGTTGCTGCACATGGGCTCAGTAGTTGCAATTCTCGAGCTCTGGAGCACAGGTTCAATAGTTATGGTGCTCAGGCTTAGTTGTTCTGCAGCATGTGGGACCTTCCTGGATCAGAGGTCGAACTCATGTCTCCTGCAATGGCAGGCAGATTCTTTACCACTGAGCCACCAGGGAAGCCCTATCTGCTCTCTCTTGATCCTCCCCCAGCCCTGCCCCACTGGGCTCATTGTCTTTGTTGCCCATGAGAACACACAGGTTCGCAGAGAGTAAGTCACAAGGTACAGACACCCCAGCAGCAGCCAAGGTCAGATGGTAGCCTTTGTCAAACCACAAGGCTCCTAAGACCCTCCTTGGCTCAGAGACACTTGATTGAGCATTTCTCAGACATGTAGTCTACCTACTTTTATTTAAAAACCAAAGAAAACTACCCACTTTAGACTAAATGGGAAGGCCAAGGAAGCCTGAAATAGGAGAACCCAGCCTTGACCTTGGGGGATGACGCTGGAAGTCAGAGGGCTGGAAGCGTCCAGCTGCCATCCATCCAGGAGCCCAGTCCTGTTGGAGGTCACCAAACCAGCTGGTGGAGACTTATTTATCTCTTTAGCTCCCCACCAAGGGATCTCTTTATCAGCTGCCCAGTCCTTAAACCCAATGTTCACCCTGAGGAGTGTCTTTTAAAACCATTTGGCCTTGAGAAAGGCAGTCTGCCCCTTATCGCTCTGTTTTGTTCTGTGTTGGCTTCCTGGTGGGTTATCAGGGGAAGCTTTAGTTTCTTCGTCTCCTGTTATCTCCCTGCTGGGTTTCAAAGCTGCCCTCAGCAGCTCCTGGGTGCTCCACCCTGCAGAGAATAGACAGCTGGAGGGGCGGGAGCTTTCCGTTCCAGTCAGTCCTTCCTGAGTCTCAACTTCTGGAACTTTTCTGCCCCTCGCCCACCTGGGCACTCAACAAGGCTGGCTGGGTGTCACTCATGGCTTCTCCAGGGACATATGACATCATGAGGGTGAGCCTCATAGAACCTAGATTTGGGGAGTTCACAGAGCAACCACTTACAAACAAAGAAACCAATGTTGGCTTCTTGCTTTACTTTTGTATTGTTTATTTATTTGCCAGGTACATTACAGAAAGCAGCTTCTTTTATTTCTTAAGAAAGGATGTTTTAACTCCCAATGAGGCAAATTCCCTGGTGGCCTGGTGGTTGATATCTGTGTTTTCGCTACCGAGAGCGTGGGTTCAATCCCTGGTCAGGGAAGTAGGATCCTACAAGCTGCACAGTGCGGCCAAAAGACAAACCAAACAACAGATCCAACTCCCAAAGAGTAGGAAGGCTATAAAGTCAGATTAAAATGATGGTGGCCCTGCATTCCCAGACCTACCCTCTGACAAGAAAGGATGCCTGGCAGGCCTGACATGATCTCTGAGGCCTGTGAAAACTTTGTCTGGGTTGCATCAGCTCCTGGATAGATATTGAGACTCAGATCTAAGGAAATGAGGCTCTGGGTATTCCACAGAGGTGCCAGGTCCTTGCACACACATGGCTGTCTCAGGGCCTGCATAGCACCTTCACTTGCCCTGAATCCCCATCCCCTCCCCCCCACGCCCACACTCACGCTGCAGACACAGCCCAGCCATCTCCTCCTCTAAGCAAAGCCTGCTTTGTGGGTGTGAGATCTGTGTGGTCACACAGGCCCTGTGCTGATAAGGGCCCAGTGCTTGGTTTCACGCCCTGCCTTTGCTATCTCAAAATCTGAGCAAATGGCCTTGCGTTTTCACTCTGCAAGAGGCCATACAGATTATGTAGCCAGTCTTGCTTCCACAACACCTTACTAATGTCATCTCTCACTCTAAGCTGAGTCTGAGGCCTCAGACAGCTGCTCTCCTTACTCCCCGATCACTCGCCCCTGAAAGCCCTACTTGCTTATTTGTCTCCTCACAAGTCTTTGAACCCCCTGAGGTCTGGGACAGAGTCTACATGAGACCCACACCGTACTTAGTACATGGCAGGTGCTCAGTAAACGTGTGTTGACATAAACAGTCCAGCAAAGGACTGGCCCCGTTCCTTATGTGATTCTGGCCAGAGCTGGGCTTCAACACATTTCTCTTGCTTTGGGGCCAAGACAATCTTCCCCGCCCTCTTGCTCTCCTGACCAGTGGCCAAAGGCCAAAACCAACCCAGACCAAAGCCAAACAGAAATTTGTTTTTCTGACCTAGGACCCAAATTAACGTATTTTGTTTTTTCCCAAAGGTACGCTACCATTTTCTAGAGGAGTTAGGACCAACTAATCCAGAACATTAGAACACCCTCAACTCTCCAGGGCTGGGAGGTGTAAGGTTAGAATGAGGACAAAAATACCACCCAAGGTGGAGTAGGGCCCTGCTGGGTCATGATGGACCCAGTATATCTGGGACCCAGATGTGAGGAACTGGTAAGCTGCGACCAGGGGGAGTGGCATGTGCTGAGGCTAGATTTCACAGGAGCAAAGAAAAGAAGGGTATGGCTTATACCAGTTCTGCCAAATCCTCCGTGAAATCCCCTTACAGCCTTTCATTCATTCATTCATCCATCCACTTATGCAGGGGATGTCTAGTGAGGAAGACTGACAGATCCCAAAGTTGTCGGGTTTTTTTGTCTGACCGTGCAAGTGGCATGTGGGATCCTAGTTCCCCCACCAGGGATGGAACCCATACCTCCTGCAGTGGAAGGGCAGAGTCTTAACCACTGGACCACCAGGGAAGTCCCGACTCCAATCTTTTTAGTGCTTAGAACCCAATCTTCTTTGGAACAAGGTAGAGTCTATAAATAGTATGATGGAAAGAAGCCACTGGTGCCCACTTGGCTCCCTGCACTGGATGGAGGTTTCACAGATGCACCTCGGGGGTTTTGCTGTCTTTAAAGGCAGCCCTCTCCTTGCTTGGGGACCAATGGCCAAGCCAGTGGTTATTTGAGCCTGCAACTGGAAGTGCTGTGCTGTTCTCTAAACTTCCCCAACTTCCCTAGGGCTCCTCTCTCCTCTAATAGCTGAGTTAGCCAGCTGCTCTGGGATCCATCTGATCAGTCTGCATGCATGCATGCTAAGTCGCTTCAGTCGTGTCTGACTCTGTGAAACCCTATGGACCGTAGCCCATCTGGCTCCTCTGTCCATGGGATTCTCTAAGCAAGAATACTGGAGTGGGTTGCCATGCCCCCTCCAGGGGATCTTCCCCACCCGGGGATCAAACCTATGTGTCTTATGTCTCCTGCACTGGCAGACGGGTTCTTTACCACTAGTGCCACCTGGGAAACCCTGAATTAGTCTCTAGTGGAGCCCCAAAACGGAGCACTCTGCTGGCCCCGAGGCGTGGGAGATAGATCGGCCATGTCTCCCCTCAACAAATATTGAAGCACCCGCTGGGCGCCCAACTCTGGGCTCAGGAGGGTGTATTCAGCCCCAGGAGGGAAGGGATGGTCTATTTTCTAGAGCTCTGGTCCCCACTGTGGGCACCCAAGAAAGAAGTGTTGAAGGAATGAATAACCAAGCCTGGGCAGACTAACTTCTGGACAAAGTTGGAGCATAGATCGTCAGTGCTCAGCTGATCAGAAAGGAAAGAAGTCAGGTGTACGGGGAAGGTGAAAAAACTTTCCATTCTCTAAATTCAAGAAAGGAAAAGACTTCCGGGGCCAAGCTCTTAGCCACGAACAGGTTCATTTTAAACCTGGCGGAAGTAACCACAGACAGTCTTACGTCAGTACCCTCAGGGCCAGCCAATCAGTGGCGGCCTCGTTCCAGGGATCAAGCTTCTGAGAATCAGCCAATCAGCACCAGCCTTATTCTCCAGCACTCCCGCTTCTGAAAGACAACCAATTCCTAAGCTTTAGTGTTGAAAGTCAGCCAATCTACAAACAGCCGGGCTTCTGAAAGTCAGCCAATTACTGAAGAGCCTGCTTTCCATGCCCTGTACAAAATCAGCTCCAGCGTTGTGCGGATTTTGCTCTTGGTTAGCAAGTAAAGTTGTGTGTGTGTGATTTTTCTCTTTCTGCAATAAATACAGCTTCCCTGGGAGGAAGAGTTGCACTCAGTGCACAGGTCCATACGTGACAGGTGGTTTCTGGGCCACTGGGCCACTTCTCTGTAACCCTGTCCTCTTCTTGTCCCCGAGATGTCTCGAGAACTGGGGGCACGAGGCGTTGACTAAGGAGAGAGTGTGTGTAGGGTATCTTTACAAGGCCCTCTGTGGGGCCCCACAGGCAGGGGAAGAGGGTTCAACCTAAGAGGGATCCATGGCACAAACAACCCTGCTCAGGGCTGCTCTGAGAGGGCCGTTAATGGATAGCGAGACATCCATGACATCACATCTGATTGGAATGACATGATCTGATGGAGGCGGCAGGACAGTAAGGGCAATCAGCAGAACTATTCTAGAGCTCCCGGGCCATACCAGCGGGGCCCCTCTTGCCTGGGAGGCAGTAAGTCCTGAGGAGTGAGGGGAGGGTAAGTCTGGGAGGGGTTCCCATGGGGAGTGAGGTTCAGAGGGCCAGAATGCCTCTCCGACTTGTGCTGACTTTACTGGCCAGCACTTTAGGTCAGGGAAACAAAGAGGCGAGCACAGCTCCTCATCTTTATCTTCTCCCAGTGCTGTCCCCACTATCCCACGGGCTAAGCCAGTGATGGGGTTGTTACTGAGCACAAGTTTGTGTGCTTGACACAGTAAGGTCAAATAAGCTGAACCAAAATGTCGAAGTTTGAAGCAGAGAAAGGTTTTATTGCAAAGCCATGCAAGGAAAAATGGTGGTTTGGGCTCAAAAACCCCCCAGAACTCCCCAAAGGGTTTCACCGATGCATTTTTAATGGCCAGGTGAGGGAGAGGCACTCAGCTACTGCACAATTCTCTGTCTGATGTTGAGGTAACAGTGATTAATGTTATCAGTCCTTAGGTGCCAGTAGGCCTGGGGGCTCTGTGCTCAGGATTATTAAGTAGTTAATTTCTTCCATTTGGTGGTGGGTTTTAGCATCTGAAAAACTAAGGAAATACACATAAGATACTATTATCTGGATACTTCAGAGAGGAGCTACAGCAGAGGGTTTAGGAGTGAGGTCTGTCCTGGGAAGTCCCTGCAGGGTTCTGCCTAGTTACAGTGTGAACCCAAGGCAGGAGAGTCTTCCAGTGGAGAACTTCTTGGAATAGGGGCCTGGGTTGGCCTGAAGAGGGCCTGGTTGGGACACTTGGAGTGATGGTACAGTAAGCAGAGTCAGTCTCTGTGAAGAGTCTGTGTGTTCTGCCTGCTTCGCCCCACGCTGCTCCTCTGCACAAACACCTGGCTCCACACCTGCCTTCACCGGGTAGATGACATATATTAAGGTGCCTTTTCCATTTACTGGAATAGACCTAATGTGGCAAGCAGCTATCTCAGTAAGTTGTTCTTTATCAAGTCCTGGTCTGTTGGGAGTTTGCAGTGGTTTGGGACTTCTGCCTGTGCAATGGGTGCAGCAGCCACCTATGTGCCCTTCCTACAGTCTGGCTACCGATTCTTCTTCCCTCGACTGATCTCCTACCCTCAACCCCATGCAAACCTCCAAAAGGCTGATTTGCATAACATTTTGCCTGTGTTTGCCTGGTGGCTCCTCTCTCCTTTTGGAGCCAGCCTGGAGCTCCTGGGTTTTGGCTCTCAGGAGCTCTGCTCCTCTACGCCTGNCTCGACTGATCTCCTACCCTCAACCCCATGCAAACCTCCAAAAGGCTGATTTGCATAACATTTTGCCTGTGTTTGCCTGGTGGCTCCTCTCTCCTTTTGGAGCCAGCCTGGAGCTCCTGGGTTTTGGCTCTCAGGAGCTCTGCTCCTCTACGCCTGCCTGCAGGATGACTAGGTTCCTCAATTCTTCTCCCCAGAATTAGGCTGGGACTAAAGAAAAACCCAAAAGTGCCCACAACAGAAATATTAAAGAGGCACTCATCCTTTCATTCTTTTTTTGGCTGCATCATGTGACTTTTGGGATCTTAGTTCCCCTACCAGGGATCAAAGCCTGGCCTTTGGCAGTAAAAGCATGAAGTCCTAACCACTGGACCCTCAGGGAATCCCCCCGCCTCTTTTTTTTTTTCAGTTGAGGCAAGGAGATCCAACCAGTCCATTCTGAAGGAGAACAGCCCTGGGATTTCTTTGGAAGAAATGATGCTAAAGCTGAAGTTCCAGTACTTTGGCCACCTCATGCGAAGAGTTGACTCATTGGAAAAGACTCTGATGCTGGGAGGGATTGGGGGAAGGAGGAGAAGGGGACGACAGAGCATGAGATGGCTGGATGGCATCACGGACTCAATGGACGTGAGTCTGCGTGAACTCCAGGAGAAGGTGATGGACAGGGAGGCCTGGCGTGCTGCGATTCATGGGGTCGCAAAGAGTCGGACACGACTGAGCGACTGAACTGAACTGAACTGAACTGAAAGTTGGTTTACAATGTTGTGCTAATTTCTGCTGTGCAAAGTGAACCAGTTATACACACATATTTTACGTATTCTTGTCCACTCTGGTTTATTCCAGGAGACTGAATATAGTTCCCTGTGTTATACAGTATGACCTTGTGGTTTCCTATTCTAAATGTAATAGTTTGCATCTGCTAAGCCCAAACTCCCAGGCCGTCCCTCTCCCACCCGCTTCCACCTTGGCAACCACAAGTCTCTTCTGTGTCCGTGAGTGTTTTGTAGACAGGTTCATTCATGTCATATTTTAGATTCCACATGTAAGTGATAGCACATGCTATTTGTCTTTCTCTTTTTGTCTTACTTAGTATGAGAACCTCTCCGTCCATCCGTCGCTGCAAATGGCATCATTCTGTCCTTTTTATGGCTGAGTAATATTCCACTGTATAGAGCTACTGCATCTCTTTATCTGTTTATCTGTCGATGGCCATTTAGGCTGGTTCCCTATCCTGGCTATTGTGATTGGAGCTGCTGTGCACAAAGGAGTGTCTGTATCTTTCTGAATTATAGTTGTGTCTGGTATATTCCCAGGAGTGAGACTGCTATATCATACCTGAGAAAATGGACTATCTCCTGCCATATAAGTAGACAAAGAATATCACAGTAATCCGCAGTTTCAGCCACCACTGACAGTGAGCTGGTGAGCCCTGAGGGAACTCAGGAAGGATAAAATACCTGCCATCTACCAGTCATCAAAGTGCAGCCACTGCCTACAGTGAGCCCTAAGGAAGCTCAGAATGTGAAAAACACAGGATACTGGCCCCAGATAGCTGAGGTGCATATCAAAGGAATTATTTCAGTGAGGCCAGACTCTTGCATCTTCCCATACACAGAAAAGCACTAAATTCTTTAACCTGGGATATCTGGTTTTCTTTAATTTACAAACAACTTTTAACATTCAGACTACTTGCCCTTAGTTGCAAAATTTCTATATTACCTGGTTCATCCCCCACCTCCTCAGAGCAGTTCTCTCAGGATTACTTGAGATGCTGCCTCCTGGGCTCGAGTCCTAAAATTTCTGCCAAATAAAACATAGCTCTCAACTTTTAGGTTGCGTGTATTTTTTCAGTTGACATATGGTAATTCTATCTTTAGTTTTCTGAGGAACCTCCATGCTGTTTTCCATAGTGGCTGCATCAACTTAGATTCCCACCAACCATGTAAGAGGGTTCTCCTTTTTCCACACCTTTTCCAGCATTTTTTATTTGTAGACCTTTTAATGATGGCCATTCTGACCAGTGTGAGGGGGTACCTCAGTGTAGTTTTGATTTGTATTTTTCTAATAATTAGTGATGGTGAGCATCTTTTACATGCCCACTGGCCATCTGTATGTCTTCTTTTGAGAAATAACTATTAAGTTCTTCTGCCCATGTTTTGATCGGATTGTTTGTCTTTTCGTTGTTGAGTTGTATGAGCTGTTTGTATATTTTGGAGATTAAGCCCTTGGTGCTTGCATCATCTGCAATTATTTTCTCCCATTTGTAGGTTGTCTTTTCATTTTTTAAATGGTCTTCTTCACTCTACAAAAGCTCGTAAGCTTGATTAGGTCTCACTTGTTTATTTTTGTTTTTATTTCTAGAGCCTGGGAGATTGACCTAAGAAAACATTGGTACAGTTTATGTCAGAGAATATTTTGAAGAGACACTCACTCTTAGGTGCTGATGCTATCCCTGCAAGATCCTGAGGGTGAGAGCCTCCTGAACTTTTGCCCACGAGATGCCTCACTTGCCTTCCTAGAGCCCCTGCTGGGGGTGTTCAGGCCCCTGGGATCTGAAATCAAATCTTATCAAATGTGCCCTAAAATTTGTTCATCCTGAGTCTGCCCCCAACCTCTCTTGGAGGGGCAGCTGGAAGAGGGAAGAAGGGGTCTGAGGTTGGTGACACTGTGAGATCAATATCAGGATCAAGACTCAGAGGGGAACCACCCCCCCCAACACCACCCCAGGAACTGAAAACCACATTGAAGGGAACTTGGAGTGACCTGCCGTCAGAGGAAACCAAGCAGGCCAGTGAGTGGGGACGATGCTGATGTGAAACTCAGCACCCTGAACTGAACTTGACCTTCACCACAAACTATCCTGGGGACCACCTGGCCCTTCCCAGAGAGGTCTAAAAGACTCTAGGGAAGGCTAGGCTGAAGCAGGAGGTTTAAAGTCCATGTCCCTCATAGGTTAGCTGTAGAAAGGGGACTCTTGTGAGACCAGGAGGCAAGGCAGTGAAGATCTGCCTGTGTTTTAGGCGGGGGTGGTGGTGGGCGTGTGCCTCCATCTCCATGCCTAGGCCTCAGAATCGCTTAGGCTCCAGCCAAACGTCCCCCCTCTCTCAGCCCTGCCTGCTCCTCACTCTGCAGTGAACTTTATCTTGCCTGACCCTTCGGACATCCCTCCTGCTTTCAAAACTTATCCAGAACCTGAAACCCCTCTGTGTCTAGGTCACTGTGTGGCTTCAGGGTATGCTTTCTTGGGAATTCCCTGGTCGTCTAGTGGTTAGGACTTGGTGCTTTCACACTTTCAATGTTGTGGCCCGTGTTTGATCCCTGCTTAGGAAACTAAGATCTCTTAAGTCACACAGCATGGCCAAAAAAAATAAAATAAAATAAACCTCAAAGAAATTTTTTTTTTTTTTTTAAGTCTAGCTAGAGGAGAGTGTGGCCCTGCTCAATGACCTCTTTCAGTGGTTGGGTGGAGGTGGTCCACAGGCCCACATGGGCAGAATGAGGGATAAAGCAAGTGCAGGGTGAGCGTCTTCCCTGTGTTGGCTGGTGCTGAGCCAGCTCTGGGAGGTGTGTACGTGAGTGCGTGGAGGTGCCCCCAGATTATTCCAGGCTGGGTCTTCTGCATTCCCTGCGTGTCTGGGAGTCCTGAGCTCACTGGACAAACATCACCAGTGGCAACTGGCTGGCAGGACATTGTTTTCCAAAGGTGTTTCCTCACTTCTCTTTGGGAAAGGTAAAAACAAAGACAAGAGTTGACTCGTGGTTCTGAGCTGGGGTGCCCAGGAGGCTTTTGACATGATACGTAAGAGATAGGCAAGCCTCTAGCCTTGTCTTGAGGCTCTCTAGTGACTTATACCCCCTCAGAGGGTATGAGGTGATAAAAAAAACAGAACAGATTTTAGAGACTGGCTAAGAAGGTAGTGGCCTGGGGAGGCTGGAGGGAGGTGATCACAAATCAGAACTGGTGGCAGGCACCATACCCTTTGCCCTACACACACACTTTTGACAGTGACCAGGGCAGGATACGCCATGCCAGAAGCTGCCACTGTCACGTGTGGATTATTTTGAACTGAACACAGTGGGGGCCCCCTCGGTGGGCTCAGGAAGAGCTTTTCATCTCCCCTCACAATGGCCTAAGGGAATTTAGACAGGGGCCTGAACCAAGAAGAGATAACTTTTCATATCAGGAAGATTTATTTGCAGGGCATGGCAAGCATTTCTTTACCAAACATCTGCTGTTCCCATCTTCCTATGAAATTTCTCTCTTCCCTTTGAAGCCCTTGACCACTACCCTCTTCTCCTTAGCTTCGGATAGTATGTATATAAACCTCAGTTATTCCTGACTGCCCTTGGGAGCCTCATATTTGTTGACTGAAAAAATACACACAATCTAAAATTTGAGTTGTTCTTGTTTAGTCACTAAATTGTGTCTGACTCTCTTGTGACCCTACTGTGGACCGCCAGGCCCCTCTGTCAATGGGATTACCCAGGCTAGAATACTGGAGTAAGTTGCCATTTCCTTCTTCAGGAAATCTTCCCGAACCAGGCACCAAACCTGTGTCTCCTGCATTGGTTGGTGAATTCTTTACCACTGAGTCACCAGCAAAGCCCTAAAAATGGACAGTTATGCTTTATTCAATAGAAAATTTTGGGACTTAATCCTGACAGCCCCAGCATCTCAAGTAACCCTGATAGAACTGCTCCTAGGAGGTGGGGTGGGGGGAGGAGAGGAGCCAGATTATATAGAAGTTTTGTAACAAGGGACAGGTAGTCAGAAATATCAAAAGTTTTTTTTGCAAATTAAAGAAAACCAGATTCCAAGTTACAGAATTTAGTGCGTTTCTATGTATGGGAAAATGCAAGAGTCCAGGCTCACTGAAATTATTTCTTTGATCTGTACCTCAGCTATCTGGGGCAGTATCCTGTGTTTTCACATCCTGAGTTTCCTTGGGGCTCACCATAGGGAGTGGCTGCAGTTTGATAGCTGCTAGATGGCAGATATTCTTTCCTTCCTGTGTTCCCTTGGGCCTCACCAGCTTTATTCATGGTGGCTGCAATTGCATGACTGTGACATCCTTGTTTACTGATACAATAGGAAAATTCCATTTCTCATACTTTTATGGGTCTCTCATATGTATGAAATTTTGTTATTCTCCTATTATTCTACCCTATGTCAATTTAATGATTAGCACAGCCAAGAAACTAGAAGGGAAAAAGGGAAAAGTTTTCTGTTTTGTTTGGGGCCATGTCAGCCAATGGGGTGAGTTCCAGGGACAGAAGTTTCAGCTCATAAAGAAGAATCTTTCCTCAGCAGAGCTAATGATGCCAAAAACATGACCTCTGTGTACCAGTGCTGAATCAAATCTCAGAGACAGAGTCTTGAGTGAAGTAGAAAAGAATAGCTTTATTGCTTTGCCAGGCAAAGGGGACAGCAATGCACTCCATGCCCTCAAAAACTGTGTGTCCCAACACTGGAAGATTTTTATAGTAAGGAGTTATATAGTAATGGTTCAAGGAGGGGGCTGCTGATAAGGCTTAGGGTGTGTGTAAAGCCTCACAGATTAAAGTTCCTTTAATCTGGCCTCAAGTGGTCTCCTGATGAGCTTCTCTGGAATGAAGGAGGGCTAAAATCTTCCATTTGTTGGAGGCTTTAGTTCTGGAAAGGTCCAATGCTGTAAAGAGCAATATTGCATAGGAACCTGGAATGTTAGCTCTATGAATCAAGGCAAATTGGAAGTGGTCAAACAAGAGATGGCAAGAGTGAACGTCGACATTCTAGGANTCCACTGTGCTATTGCTGTGCTGTGACTTGGAGGTTTGGATATATGAATTTATTCTTGTCATAGAGCTTCTAAGGGGTTTCCCAGGTGGCACTAGTGGTAAAAAAAAAAAAATCCTCCTGCCAATGTAGGAGATGCAAAAGACTTGGGTTTGATCTCTGGGTCCAATCCCTAGGTCAGGAAGATCCCCTGGAGTAAGAAATGGCAACATAATCCAGTATTCTTGCCTGGGAAATTCCATGGACAGCAGATCCTGGCAGGCTAGAGTCCATGGGGCCTCAAAGAGTTGGACATGACTTCATGACAAACCCTTGGAATTTCCCAAGTGATAGAAGTGCCTTTTATTATTTGTAACAAGCTCCTTTGATTATACCTGAATTCATGTTAATGAGGTGGCTTTCTGGTCTCCAGAAAGGCCAAATATGTGATGAGGGGGTGGGAATTTTCCANAGTCCATGGGGCCTCAAAGAGTTGGACATGACTTCATGACAAACCCTTGGAATTTCCCAAGTGATAGAAGTGCCTTTTATTATTTGTAACAAGCTCCTTTGATTATACCTGAATTCATGTTAATGAGGTGGCTTTCTGGTCTCCAGAAAGGCCAAATATGTAATGAGGGGGTGGGAATTTTCCATTCCACCCACCTCATTCAGACCTCCAGGAAAGGGAAGGGGCCCTGGAAATCGGATTATACAGGCTCTTATCCAATGAACTTCAGAGACCTTCCAAGATGCTGGTAGGGTGGCACACCTGGAGGTGGGCTTGGAAGCGCCTATCTCATCCTCCATGTCTTACTCTATACGTCTCTTCCCTCTGGTTGTTTGTTTGAGCCTGTAAAATAAACCTTCGTTCTGTGAGTCATTCTAGCTAATTATTGATCTTGGGAGTGGGGAGTTGTGGGAACCCAAAAATTTGTAGTCAGCCCAGCAGAAGTATGTATGCCCTAGGCACATGATTTGCAACTGGCATCTGAAATAGGGTCAATCTTATGGGACTGAGCCCTTCAACTTGTAGGATGTGACACTCACCCCAGGTAGATAGTGTAAGAATTGAATTGAGTTGTTGGGCACCCAGATGGTGGTAGAGAATTTGTTGTTAATGTAGGGGAAATCTCCACAAAGGAACCAATTGCAAAAAGAGAGTTCCCCACTGCAGAGTATAAAGACCCAGAACTTTCTTACCACTATCCTCTATTTATCGGTAATATGAAAAAAAAAAAAAAAAAAGTTTGAAATAAAAGGCAAATCTCTGGCAGGAGGCTCTGTGTATTACTGTGAAGAGCTTCACAGGAGATCCAGTGCAGAATGGCATTCTAGACCCTCACCACTGTTGGTAAGAAAGACAGCATCTATACCAGCAAGTTGATCCCCACTGGCATCCACCTGGAGCTTAAGGCACCATGGTTCTTTTGCTCCAAAGGAATGTGTATGTGTGTAGTACGTATTAATAGAGACCTTTATCTGAAAAGATGGAATATTTCTATATGGAGTTCTTTTATGTTGAATAACCCTATAATATAACTCCTATAATATAACACACTCAGTGGTGTCTGACTCTTTGCAACCCCATGGACTGTAGACCACCAGGCTCCTCTGTCCATGGGATTTTCCCAGGCGAGAACACTAGAATGGGTTACCATTTCCTCCTCCAGGGGCTCTTCCTGCCCCAGGGATCGAACCTGGATCTCTTGCATTGCAGGCAGATTCCTTACCATTTGAACTAAAGCAATAAAGAATCCTTTTATCTGAAAAGATGGAATAGTTCTATATGGGGAATCTTTGATGTTGGATAATCCTATAATAAATACGAAGAATTTGGAAATGCTGTCCATCTTATCGTGGGTTCTCTGAAAAAACAGAGCTTAATGCAAAGATACAGAAAAGGGTACAGAAAAGATAAGTAAGGCTGGGAAAGGTAGAATAAAGAAGTTTTGGGATACAAAGTTACTTTGAAGCCAGTGGAATTAGTGTAATACATTCACTGAAGATGGACACAGTTTCATCCCGTGTCCATCATGAAAACAGAGGGACATCCCATCATGTCCATGGGATGGAGCTGGTTGATGGTGACTTTTCCCCCACAGGCCTCCTTACTCCATTTCTGAATGTTTCTTAGAGGGGAAGGGCTGCCAGGGGCCCAGCTCACACCTCTACCTTTCGCTGCCTGTGGCCGCACCCCAGAGAGCCCAGCCAAGGCCCGATAGTTGAATTCACATCACCCAGTACCACCTGTGGTGCACCAGGAACCCAGAAGTGAATCAGACCTCGTCTTTACTATTTGATTGGTGATAATAATAGCCACCCCTATTGCCATCGGTTACTATAGCACCAGTTTTGTGTCTGGCATATAAACATAAACACACACACATTACACATGCATCCTGTTTAATTCTGACCGCAACCTTGAAGAAGATATACATCACGTTTCCACTTTGCAGATGGAGAAACTGAGGCTCAGATGTGTTCTAGACCTTGCCCAAGAGCAGCAAAGGGTTAAGAGGCGCCTGGGTTAGGTTCAAAACATGGTTTGAATTTCTGTGAGGAGATCAATCAAAGAACATGCTAGAGGGACGGTCTTTGTTCCTTAATCACCAGGTTTTCTCAAAACGCTATAGACCAATGCTCCGCAAGGCACTTCAGGCTAAGGTTTCTGTGTGGCTCCCTGTCTGGCTACTTGTATGTCCAGATGAGGGCTCACCTGGAACAGCAAAGAAAGCCCTCTTCCCCTTCCTCAGTGCAGCATGGTCTGAGAGTTCATGGGCTGGGCCTGGACCCCCAGAGATGGGGTATCGCTTGGACAGAGCTGTGGGGTCCTCTCGTCCTTTGCCCTCACTTTCCGGCCCTGTTCTCTGGTGAGGTGACCCTACAGCATGCCTGAGCATCTGGCCACTCCTGAGAAATGAAACCCGCACCACCCTGGTCTGAGGCTGCTGTGGTGTGGTGTGAAAAGTGTCCCTTCGAAATTCTCATCATCAGGAAGTGGATGCCTGGGATACCACAGTCTCTCCCTTTAAGGGAACAAGCAACCATTCTTGACAAGTTGAAATATTTTTTTAAGCTAAGAAGCTGCTGCTCTAAAGTTGCTAAAACTGAGTCAATATTTGGCTTCAATCCCCAGGACAAATAACAGTATAGAGAAAACTTTTAGAGTTGCGGGTGCTCTATAGACAAATGAATGCAGCCAATTGTGTTTTGCACATGGGCAATGAATTGGATGTTTGAAGGTGTTATCTTTCATTTGCTTCTTTTTTTTTTTTTTTTTGTCTCACAGCTAAGCCTGTGAGATTTTAGTTCCCCAACCAGAGGTTGAAGCCTGGGGCACCGCAATGAAAACACTGAGTCCTAACTATTGAACCACCAGGGAATTCCCCTCTTTCCCTTGAGTGGAAGCAAAAGAAGCATTTTAAATACTTGTATATATAGCTATTTACTTATTTGGCTGCCATAGGTCTTAGTTGCAGCCTGTGGGAGCTTTGATCTGATTGGCAACATATGCAGTCTTAGTGTGGCATGTGGGATCTAGTTCCGTGACCAGGGATCAAACCCTGCATTGTGGCTTCCCTGGCGGCTCAGCGGTAAAGAATCCAGCTGCCAGTGTGGGAGACACGGGTTTGAACCCTGATCCGGGAAGATCCCACGTGCTGCAGAACAACTCAGCCCGTGCACCACCACTTCTGAGCCTGTGTTCTTGATCCCCGGAGGCACAGCTAGTGAGTCCACGTGCCACAACTACTGAAGTCCACGCACCCTAGAGCCTGTGCTCAGCAACAAGAGAAGCCACTGCAATGAGGAGCAAAAGCACCACCACAGAGAGTAGCCCCTGCTCACCACAACTAGAGAAAAGTCCTCGTAGCAAGGGAGATCCAGCACAGCTAAAAACAAACAAATAAAATTAAGACAAACCAACCAACCAACCCTGCATCGGAGCACAGAGTCTTAGCCACTGGACCACAGAGAAGTCCCCCAAAGATGAATTTTTATAAAGTACAAAAAAGAGAATAGTGGCACAATGCAAATATGAGACTTGCAAATCCTTGATGATAAATGTTCCATAACAGGCTGTATTTTTGCTGTTGCTGAACACATTTTTGCCAAATTAGCAATGCCCTGTGAATGCTTTCCGTGAAACAGGAGAGATTTGTCNCAAAGATGAATTTTTATAAAGTACAAAAAAGAGAATAGTGGCACAATGCAAATATGAGACTTGCAAATCCTTGATGATAAATGTTCCATAACAGGCTGTATTTTTGCTGTTGCTGAACACATTTTTGCCAAATTAGCAATGCCCTGTGAATGCTTTCCGTGAAACAGGAGAGATATGTCTCTGAGTAGGGAGGCTTTGTGGGTCTCCTTGGCCTCTCTTTGGCCCAGGATCCGCAGGTATCTCAGACTTGAGCCTGTTGGGCTGTCCCTCTCTCAGGTAGATGACATACACAGATAGAGCTGGCTTCATGGGTCTGAGGCCAAGGCAGGCCTCAGGACCCTGCACTCAGAAGGGCACCAAGTTTGGTTTAATGCACTGGAATTGATCAGCATCTTGAAATTCTTCATAATTTTATCTTTGAATTGGTGTCTTGTAAGGAAAGTCCAGTGGGGTAATGGGGCCAGTGCCATGCACTTGGGGCCTCCTGCTCACACATGGTCTTGCATCTTGCCACCTTCCTGTCTCTTTGGAACGTGTTCATCCTCTGGTACACCTGGCTTCACCTGGCCTTCTCCCCACCCTGCTATCACGGGCCATCCTTCTCTAGACAGCCAGCAATGTGTTGTGTTCAGCAGGGTGACCTGGCCAGGGCAAGCCTTTTTCCCACTCCCATACAGGTGCTGAGCATATCCTGGGTTGGAGGTTTGGGACATGGATGGGATTGCAGTCCTGTGGAAAGGTTAGATCCCTGACCTGACTCCCTGGAGCATCTACCTGGTGGCTGACAGGAGGGGTAACCTGCTCATCAGTGGATCCCAGATGGGTGGACCAAGTCTTGAGACTTGCCTATCCTATCCTACTGCTCATTTGTGAGGGGTCTGCACATCTCCTGTGAGCATCCACATGCTGGAAGGAGTGTGACATTAATTAAATAAAAGGAGCATAGGATGGATTGAGAGAGAAATCGCAGAAAGAAGGAAAATGCTTTAGCTTTTCCCCTGCTTTCTGAGCAAAGGACCCTGCCATTTCAGTTTGCACTGAGCCTGGTGGATTACATAGCCAATCGTGTATGCAGGGTTGTGCTGGAGCCAGTTCTCACTGGCTGCCCACTCCACATCCAGTGATGTCATGTTAGAAACTTGAAAGGGCCCTGGTGATAATATTAACAAGACCGAAATCAGGCAAATGCTGCAAACCAGGACTGTTTTTTTTTTTTAGAACTGGTTGTTAAACATTTACCAGGACACCATTGCACAGAGCACTCAGTAATGCTGGAAACTTCTTCCTCTTGTTATTTTTATCGGCTATGCTGGGCAGGCCCAAACTTCTAGGGGGACAGTGCAGAACCACGGAAGGAAAGCTAGGGGCAAAAAAAAACAACCAGCTTACTAAGTGCCCAGACCATTTCACCACCATTTCCCGGATGAAGAGACAAGACCACATAGCAGGACAGCTACTGAGCTCACATTAGGCCCAAGGTCCTAGCTCTTAGGAGAGGTTCTTTAGAGCCACACGTCCCCTGTGTCCAGCACAGGGTTCTGAACTTCAAGAATAAACTGAGATGAGGGGCCCAGGAGGAAGGGCAAGAGGGGAGTCGGAGAAGGACCCATAAGTCTCAAACCCTACACTTTTGTCCTCTTCCAGGATCCTCACAGCCTGAGGCAGAGGCCTAGATGAACGGGCAGCAGGACAGAATGTTCCAGCAGCCACTGACTAGATCAGAGGCACAAATATTTGCTAAGCCCAGAGGCCTCCCAGACACGCTGGCAGGGTTCAGGGAAGCAGGTATATGGAGGCTCTTCTGGAGCCAGGGAATCCAGGAGAGGGAGAAGCCCCTGAGAAGTCCTCACTGATCCCATCTGCATCGTCATGCTTATATTTGAGTCCCTTACTCCCTCAAGTATGTCAAGCCCAACCACAAAGCACCTTCTCAGCCGTGAGCAGAACAGGGAGAGGACCCGCACTTTACAGATGAGAAAACTGAGGCCCACTGAGGGAAGAGACATACTCAAGGGCTGGGAAATGGGGGAGCTTAAAGTGGAGGTAGGATGGGGAAGCTCACCCCCAATACCAACAGTCTCCTGCATCTAGTCTACTGCCCTCCTACTCAAGAAGTGCCCTTGAACCTCACTGGCCTGGAGTATTATTTCCTAGTCTCTCATATCTGGCCAGAGCTCCTGTACCCTTGCTTGTAACAGCTCCCAAGGGCTACTCTCTCCCCTGGGGAACCTCCCCTCTCTTCTTACCTCCCAGGTCAGGGAGCCCTTCTTGCCTTACATCCTTGGCAAATCTTGACCCTCTTGCCCTGCCTCGCTTGGACCTGGCCTCCAGTCCAGAAAGCCCTCCAGGAATGCTTGCTGCTCACAGAGCCCTTGCCCTCTCAAGAGTGAAAGCATGAGGAATCTGAGTCCTTCTCATTAGTGGGAGTAAAACAGGGGCTCCNCCGAGTTACATCACGGTCCCCTGGAGTTTCAAGCCCCGGCCGCCTGGTCCCCGCGGCCCTCGCCCGCCCGCCCGCCGCCTGTGTCCGAGGAGCGGAGAGTCGGCGAGGCGTCTCCCTCCCCAGGCTCTTCAGAGCAGGAAGGCCTCCAGGTTTTCTCGGGCGGCCCCTGGGACTTCGTGGAAACCGATTCAGCTGGAGGGAAGGGGCTACGGCGTGGCCGCACAGGAACTGCACCTCAGTTTCCCCACCTGTGAAACCAGGGGGCTGCGTGAGGGTTCTGTGCCATCCAGCTAGGGGCAGGAGAGCTGCGCCCTGAGCCCGGGGCGAGGAGCTGACCCCCGAAAGAAATGGCTGCGGCCAGAGCCGGGCTTTCTCCTTGAGCGGTGTAGCTCGCAAAAAGCCAGGTGTCCCAGAACGCAGACCCTCCCCTCCGAGGGGCCTGGATGACCGTGAGTCGCACAGAACAAGATGACTTTGTAGTATCCTAGCATCTCCCCTCTCCCGATTTGCGGCGGGACAGCGACCCTCTGGGTAGAAGGAAGACCTGTCCGCCACCCCCACAGCGGGTTTGCGCTCTGAAAAAGGTGTTGCGGCGCAATATCCACAGCTTGCACGTCGGAGCCTGA
The DNA here is from genome assembly GCA_006410615.1 of Neotragus moschatus. NCBI lineage: Eukaryota > Metazoa > Chordata > Mammalia > Artiodactyla > Bovidae > Neotragus > Neotragus moschatus. The sequence continues at coordinate 3,456,842 of SJYA01002789.1, read as the reverse complement.
GTTGAGCCTCAGGCGCCCGAGTAGGCAGAGGGCCCCTGCCTCTGGCCGGCACTAGATGGGCCAGAACAGGCCTGAAGGGCTGCAGAAGGGACGCTGGCCCCATCGAGCTGGGCCCGGGGACACCACGTTTTGGTGATTGTGCACCTGCGCTCTCCAGTAAGGTAACCACTAGCCACTTGTGGCTGTTGAACACTTGGAATATAGTGTGGGGACCCACTTGGAACCACAGAGTTGGCATGAAGATCCTTTTAAGCTGAGGGTATTTGAGATTCAACAGATGCTGGAAAATTGTCTCCTGGGAGCTTCCCTTATCTGACAAAAAGCAGCAGCTTCTGGGAAATGAGGCTACCATAAATCCCCTCTCCAGGGGAGTTTCATGGCCCTAAAGACAAGAGACCATTCATACTTGTATAGACAGTTATTACCACAAACTTTCTTACAATGGTTCTCCTAAAAACCCATTTATCATTCCTGAAGAAGTCTATTTGTTTTTTTCCCATAGAAGCCATTATTTCCCCTCGATTTTTCCCTCAGTTAGGTTTGTAAACCTTTAATCATTTAATGAGCCAGCTACTTCCTTTGTTGGCTCCCGAATGCATACGAAATACACTTTTTTCTTCTGTTAATCTGTCCTTAGTCAATTTAATTCTCTGGCCTCTGCAACTGAACCTGGAAGGGCAGAGGAAACTTTTTTTCCTCCCGTGCAGGGGCTAGTTGGCATGAATACGTGCAAGAGTGTAAAATACAGGATTTCAAAGACTTAGTTTGAAATAAAATAATGTCATGAATAATTTTTAAATGTCATTAAAAATTTCATGTATTGATTACATATAAAATAATATTTGGGGTAAGTTGGGTTAAATGAAATATATTCAAATTAATTTCACCTGTTTTCTTCTCTTTTCGTGTCCACTAGAAAATTTTTTAAAAACATGTGGCTGGTATTATATTTCTATTGGCCAGAGCTACTAAATGTCAGGTGACCTTGTGTCTTTGAGTTTACTTTTACCAGGCAACATCAACACGGCTTTATTAACTGAATGCTCAGTCAGGTCCTGAGCAGCTCCCTGGGGCGAGGTAGAGGGGGGTTGGAGAAGGCAGAGGCACTGTGCCAGTCCTCAAGAAGTTGCCAAGCCCCTCTTGGCTCCCAGCTCAGCCTGGCTGGGTCCTCCTGCAGTCTTGCTCCCCTCCTCCACAGGACACTCAGGCCAGCAGAAGGCTGGGCAGAGGAACCTGGGGCCTGCCAGGGCTCTGGGAACTCAGGGAGGGAGCTCCACACAGGCCAAGGGTTCAGAAGACAGTGTGGCCAGTGGCCAGAAACCATGTCTGGCCCTTGAGAGCTATCCCCATAGCCAGGACCACAGAGGAGCCTTTCGGCTGCCCATTCCCCAGCCTCACTATGCAACACCTCCTGCCCAGCAATTAGTGGCAGCAAAGCCCTCTCTCTACAGGCCCTCCCAGTACCACCTGGCAGTATTGCAACAGGTTCCCCAGCTCTCTCATCCTCTCTGCCACCTCCTGTTCTCTGGCTCTGCTTGATTAAAAGATGTGCCTGATCATCAAAGGGGTACAAGCTGATGTCTGGGAAAGAAAGATAGCCCAGACGCACACATACACATACAAAACCCCACACCACTTCTGCAGCTGGTTATTTCTGATTAACAGCCCACACCTGGTCATTTGAGGGCTGTCCTAGTTGGTATGACCCAGGTTTAACCCATGCAGCTGATATGAATGTGACAGCTTTACGGCTCTGTAAAGCTAACCAGACCTATACATAGTTAAACAACCTTATCTAACATTCCTTTTTCTTCTCCTGTATAAACTTGCTCATAATAATAATAGCTACCACTCTTATCGTGTTTATTGTGTGCCAGGCACTGTGCTAGTGGCTTACACATATTAACAATTTTAATTCAGTTGGATTTCAGGCACAACAACAACCTTATGACGTCCATACTGTTATTATCCATTGTTTATGGGCGAGGAAACCGAGGCACAGAAACGTTAAGTCAACTTGCTCAGGGTCACAGAGCTAGAAAGGGGCAAAACTTGGATCAAAACTAGGCTGTCTGGCTTTGTGTTTGTGCTGCAAATCTCTTCATTACACAGTTTCTCCCCCCATGCTGGAGGAATCTATTGTGTTTTGTTTTCCTTGACTGCTTCCTTTGCTAACCAGTTTATGATAAATCTGTAACACGTGCTCACCATCTAAAACCTGAGATCGCCTTTCACATATTAAAGATGAGGTAGCAAAGTGACCAAACTCATGGGGAAGAAGAAATAAATCCCAGAGGAATAAATCTTCCTGTCCTTCTTTGTCCATTTCTCTACGTGGGTGGGCAGGAAAGCACTGTCTGTGAAGGGGTGTAGCTTGTTAAAAGAGACATTGTAGCTGAAGGTTGCGGAGGCCTAGGCTGATAGGTGCCCTTAGTTTAGCAAGCTGCCTGGGCGGGCTTAGAAATGGAAACATAGCTGGTTTGCTGGGGTGGGGGCAGAAAGGCTAAATTGCTACAAATGAGGGTAGAACAAGCATTTCAGACAGGGGTTGGGGAAGCCTAGAAGATGTCTACAAGCTGTGGCCTGGCTCAGGTGTGGCACCACAGGAAACGGCTGATGGGTTTTAAAACAAGATGGCCGCCGTTTGGTTGCCTGCAGTGCCTAGCTGTGATGTTCCTCTCCATCCATGTGAGCTTTGGTGGAAACCCAACACTGATGCTGCTTTGTGCCCGACAGTGCTGAGGAGCTAAGGGGCTGGAGTGGGTGTCGGGATCCAGCCTGGGGAGGGGTGGGCCTGGAGGCGTTGGGCACAGGGCGAGCTGCTGCGTGGAGAAAGAACAGTTGCTCTGGCAGCCTCTGAGTTACTGGGGAGGTCATGGTCCCTGGCAGCTGCAGGCTGGGCAGTGTGTGAGGATGTCCAGCCCCTGAAGGGCAGCGCATGCTCTGCTCTCCCTGTCAGGCGCTCTGGCGCAGGGCTCTGTCTGCCCAGCATGGCACCTTTCTCCAGGCTGTGTGGGCTGGCAGCGGCCCTGTGTGGAGCCTCTGCTGAAAGCTGAAGACTTGAGGCCTCTCCGGCAGCAACCGCTCGGGTCACTCACACAGTGCAGGTCCTGGGCTGCTGCTCTAGACCATCCTGAGTCAGAGAAAGACTCATAGGGCCCCATCCTAACTCCTAATTCCGCCTCCTGCCTCTTTCTGGGGCTGCAGTAGGCCCACCTCCTCTAGGCAGCCTGCCTCCACAAGTGCGTCCAGCCTGTGGGACGTCAAAGACAGAACTGGGGTCTATGATGGGAGTCCCAAGGGATATACTATGAGCTATACAGCATCTGCGTTTTCTGATCAGAGTTTGGTTTGGTTTGGTTTTGAAGTTAGAGCAGACTCCAGGGTTTGTTTTATGTATCCATTCCTATTGTTTATAATGAACCTGTGCACCAGATACATTGATTTTCTAATTTAGTTTCACAACATACCATTGAGTATTTTTACTCCTAAATTACAGATGAGAAAACTGAGAGTCAGGGGACCCAACCCCTGTCTATATGGTACAGGTCTTCCAGTTTGGTATGGATGGGGAGGCAGTAGCCTGGGCTTCAAGCGGGAAAAGGGAAACCAGTGAGGGCTGTGCTTTCATTTGCTTCCACTATGAGAAAGGAAGAAAGGTGTAAGAGTCCCGTCTCAGAGATGAGAAAACCGGCCAACTGTGTCCAGGGACTGGCCTGAGCTCACAAAGCTTGGCTGGGGTACAGCCAGGATGCAAACTTACCTTTGCTAGTCTGGCAGAGGAACTCAGTGTAACCCCCAAAGCAGTGAGTGCAGGGGCAGGTCTGGGGATGGGGGAGAGTGGGCATGGAGTTAGGGGAACAAAATCAGTGCAGAGGGCTGTGGACACCCCCACCCCAACACTCACCTTCTCCACACTTCCTTATCCCAGGCTAGGGGGCTTTCAGGACCCTGAGTAACTAGTGGGTCCTGTGGGCACACACACAGGCCATGCATGCCTTGGCATAACAGGTGTGGCAGAGTCGAGGACACAGAACAAAGGGGGAATTCCCTGGCAGTACAGTGGTTAGGGTTCCGTGCTTCCACTGCAGGGGGTATGAGTTCCATCCCTGGTCAGGGAACTAAGAATCCTGCATGCTTTTTGGTTCAGCCTTAAAAAAAGAAAGAACAAGGGGGTGAGACAGTGAATGTATAAATGAATGGGGAAAAGAATGAATGAAAAGCCATGCTCGAAGGTGTGTCTGTTCGTGTGTGGCTGTGCTTCTGAGTGGTTGCAATGTCTGTTCCTCATCCTCCAAGCTCCTGTGAGCCTGGCCTGGCTGGGAAGGGTCCATTTCAGGCATGCTGGCAGGAGCGCAGGGCTGGGAGTGAGGAACTCCAGCTTGGGGTCTGCTTCTGCTGCTCCCTGGCAGTGAGAGCTTGAGCTTGAGTTCCCTTCACCCGGGCTGCCCTGTCTGCACGACTGGCCTACTAGCCCACAGCTCTGGCGACTGCTGTCCACTACAGTCCACTGAACTCCATGAACTGTAAGGCTCTAGACCCATGATGTCCTTGTTATGAGAAGAGTCAATAGCCCTGGACAGAGTCCACAGGCAGCAGGGTGGGCAGGAGATTGGACGGGAAATGGGGAGGGGTAGAGGCAGGTCTAGGTCTGGCTGAGTGAGGGCTAGGGAGGGGGCAGGCCTCCAGTATTGTGGAGACGGGCTGTTCTTGGCTGTTCCAGGACAGACCCCCACTTGCATGCGCACCCCCAGCTGCATAGCCCAGTTTGGTGCCCCCCAGCCCTTGGGCTCACCTTTGGCTCACTCTGGGTTCCTCACATCCACACTCTTGCCTAGTCTGCCTGATTGCCCCACAAGGTGGATAGGCAGTTATCCTAATTTTATACCCACAGAAGTTGTGCTTCAGGAAGGTAAAATGACTCACCTAAGGCAACACAGCTAAGAAGCAGCACAGGCAGGATGTGAGCTGAGGACGGGGCACCTCCAGCCCAGAGTGTGGGCCTCTGACCTTCAGTGCCCTGGCCCTGGGAGCACATTCTTAAGCTCAGGGAGGGTCCTCAGTCTACTCTGAGGCCTGTCTCGACTTGCCAGGGGTGAAAAGCCCTGCACCCTGGTAGAAGTGTATCAGATCACAGTGATGGTCCTGGCTCCCCAGGGACTGGCTCCCAGCCATAGCCCTGGGGGTGGGGCGGTGGTTAGCACTCCACTCACCCTGACTGGAATCTTGGAGTCAGCCAATCAGAGGGCCCCTCAAAGTCCACAGGAGTGCGTGGGACTGAAGAGGTTGCAGGAGTGGATGAGAGGTGGCCCCGGTTCTGGGCTGGCCCTGATTGAGGACTGAAGCAGACTGTTCATGGAGGGCAGACACAGGCTGTGGTCAGATGGGCCCAGGAAGCTGCCCAGGTCTTTCACATCTAAGCCAGATCCTCTTCCTGGGTTCACCAGCTTCCCCTGCTGCCTCCCACCGCCCCCACAGTCGAGCTGAGTAGTAGGAACAGTTGCCCCCCAAATGCCTTCACATTTGCCCTTGGCACTCAAGGCTTTATGCTGCCCCTTCTAGGGAAAACTGGGGCCATGATCACAGGCAGGGCACAGGCCGACGAGAGCCTCATACTTCTGCCCTCCACTGTCAGCACCCGTGGTGCAGGTCAGAGGATGCCCCTGGGGACTTGAGGGTGGGTAAGGAGGATCCGGCCAGGGACAGCAGGACCCCTCAGATTGCCCCCTGGAGGCAAGGAGCCATGGGGGGTTCTGAGTCCCTTTGCCTTAACTGAACAAACCCCCTGCAAGGCCTTTTGCCCTATTAGGATCACCCTGGTGTGTTTCCTGGCTATTTCCTCAGACTTGGGACAGGAATGAGGATGGAGCTGGAACTGGAATGGGGATGAAGATGGGCTGGGAACTGGAGGCTTAAGAGCAGGAGGCTTTATTGGAAGGGTCTGCCTGGCCCTCCCCTCCAGCAGGGAGCCTCTGGAGGGAGGAGGGATGGCGGAGGTTTGGCTTTCTGGCCTTCCCACCATGACTTACAGGACTTCTCCTTTCTAGAGAAGAGAAAGCAGGCCTCGACCCTGCACTTTCTCAGGGTCCCGAGGCTTTCTCAGGAACTGGCCTGAGGAAGGAGTGGGAACACAGGCTCCCTGAGAGCTTATCAAGCACCTGAGAACCCTGGGCACTAGAGCCTTACCTGGGGTAGGAGCATCAGTTCAACAGTCAAAGACCCTGTAGCTCAGCAAGGTGAAGGGCCTCCTTGCCTGAGGTCCCACAGCCACGAGTGGCAAGTTGGGATTTGGGACGGGGTTAAGTGGCTGGTGGCTTTTTTCTTTTTTTCCACCAGAGCATCCTTAAGAAAGCCATGCTTATCCCCAGCATTGATGGGGAGTTTTGGCACCAGAACAGTGAGGCAGCATTTTCAAAGCAGTGGGACTTTTCTAGACTGAACTGGAGCCTCATTGCAGGGGCAGACCAGGCCCCGGCCAAGTATCCTCCCGCAGTTGCTCTGTATTTGCCTTTCCGGCTGCTAGGGCTCCAGTCTCAGGGTTGACCACAGCCTGGTATCAGCCCCAAGCCACCCCGGTCTGTGGGTTCTGGTTTGGGGTGAGGCTGACTTCCTGCCTGTCTGTGCCCCTGGGCTGTCCAAACTGGTTGGTTGTTTACCTGGGCCTGACATGCCATCCCTCACATCCTCCCTTAAGCCTGAGCAGTACCTGGTGGGACCCCCATCCGTGTCAAGACCTCTCTCCCTGGCTCAGTGCTGCTGTGAGTCTGGGAGACGGAGACAAAGGCTGTGACCCTCATCTCCTACCCCATGGCCTGGGTCCCCCCACGGCACTTGCCTGCCTGCCACCTCCATAGCACTGTGGCTCACCTCACGCCTCACATCCTGTGATTCTCTCTCGAACCTGGGGGCTGTTCCGATGACTGTCCCTCTGTTAAAGATGTGGAAACTGAGCTAAGTCAGGGGACATCTTGGCCTGCCCCTGACCCCAGAGACGCTCCACTATGCTGTGGCCTCACACACCCTGACAGCCTCTCACATTGCGCCACTTCCTTTTGTCTCCTACAGCGGGGCCTTTCTGACCCCACCAGCCACAAGCTGTCCCCACCCCACCCTTAGCTCCCTGATCTGACCCTACCCTTTTGCCCCCTTCCCTTGGGGACTCAGCTGTCCTCTAACTTCCCCTATGACCCTGATATCCCAGCCAGCCAGGGGTCCCTAAATAAGCAGAACTGGTGAGAAGATGTGTATGGGTGCTGAGAAGGGTCCCAGGGATTTCTGGGAGAAGCCTTGTCCTGGGAGGACAAGGCTCCTAGCCCCCTACTCCAATCCCAGAGGGGTTCTTCAGATGGCTCCACTGCCCAGTGCTGGGAAGCCCACATCAGCTGATGGCACCTCTGGGTGCAAGGAGACTGACGGGGCCTTTCACCCTGGCCCCTGGGCCTGCCTGAACCTGCCCAGCCCTGGGCCCTGAAGTCATGGAGACCTCCTCAAACTCCTTCCCAGGGGTGCTGTTCAAAGGCAGACAGTCCTGATGAGGTGCTAATTACTGAGCTAACTGGAGCTGAGTGAGCTACAGATGGCCGGGCTGACAGGAGAGAGGAACCGCCCAGGGGAGGGGGCTGTCCACAGAGGGTGAGGAGGAGGCCCAGGGCCAGAGTCGGCTGTGTTTGTTCAGGGATTGTTGATTTACCAGCCCTGGCCAGCTGTCTTGTGGCGCATCCTGGTCTCCTCCACACCTCAGCCCTGGCCCTGGCTTTCTCTCCACAAGAAGACTTGTGCTCCGAGGCCGCACATGTTGGGATCTTTCCTGAGCACTGGGGAGCAGAGTGCTCTGCTCAGGGAGACTGGGGGAGGANCAGCCCTGGCCAGCTGTCTTGTGGCGCATCCTGGTCTCCTCCACACCTCAGCCCTGGCCCTGGCTTTCTCTCCACAAGAAGACTTGTGCTCCGAGGCCGCACATGTTGGGATCTTTCCTGAGCACTGGGGAGCAGAGTGCTCTGCTCAGGGAGACTGGGGGAGGAGGGCGGTCAACCCCGTCCTGGTGTAACAGGAAGGAAAGGGACAGGGCACAAACTTTTGAAAGAATGATGTAGCCCAAGGACACAACATAAACTAATTAGAATCAAATGGGACCAAGATGGCAGACAGGATTAGACCTTGATCCTCAATCAGCAAGTGAAATGACACACCCAGAGGTGTCATGACAGTTCCAAGGCACTGCCAAAAGACCAAGGAGTGGGCATGACCCAAATTTTGGGAACCTCCACTCCTTCCTCAAAATAGATGGAATGATCCTCCCACTTATTAGCATATGAAATTCAGTTCAGTTCAGTCACTCAGTCATGTCTGACTCTTTGTGACCCTATGAACCGCAGCATGCCAGGCCTCCCCGTCCATTACCAACTCCCGGAGTCCACCCAAACCCATGTCCATTGAGTCGGTGATGCCATCCAACCATCTCATCCTCTACCATCCCCTTCTCCTCCTGCCCTCAGTCTTTCCCAGCATGAGGGTCTCTTCAAATGAGTCAGCTCTTCGCATCAGGTGGCCGAAGTATTGGAGTTTCAGCTTCAACATCAGTTCTTCCAATGAACACTCAGGACTGATCTCCTTTAAGACGGACTGGTTGGATCTCCTTGCAGGCCAAGGGACTCTCAAGAATATTCTACACCACAGTTCAAAAGCATCAATTCTTCGGCGCTCAGCTTTCTTTATAGTCCAACTCTCACATCCATACGTGACTACTGGAAAAACCATAGCCTTGACTAGATGGACTTTTGTTGGCAAAGTAATGTGTCTGCTTTTTAATATGCTGTCTAGGTTGGTCATAACTTTTCTTTTTTTGGGGGAGTATTTTATTTATTTTTCTTTTTTATTATTATTTTACTTTACAATACTGTATTGGTTTTGCCATACATTGACATGAATCCGCCACAGGTGTACATGAGTTCCCAACCCTGAACCCTCCTCCCACCACCCTCCCCATATCATCTCTCTGGGTCATCCCGTGCACCAGCCCCAAGCATCCTGTATCCTGTATCGAACCTAGACTAGTGATTCGTCATAACTTTTCTTCCAAGGAGTAAGTGTCTTTTAATTTCATGCCTGCAGTAACCATCTGCAGTGATTTTGGAGCCCCCCAAACTAAAGTCAGCCACTGTTTCCACTGTTTCTCCATCTGTTTGCCATGAAGTGATGGGACCAGATGCCATGATCTTAGTTTTCTGAATGTTGAGCTTTAAGCCAACTTTTTCACTCTCCTCTTTCACTTTCATCAAGAGGCTCTTTGTCTAAGATGATCATTATATCTACTACTGTGGGCGGGAATCCCTTAGAAGAAATGGAGTAGCCATCATAGTCAACAATAGAGTCCAAAATGAAGTACTTGGATGCAATCTCAAAAGCGACAAAATGATCTCTATTCATTTCCAAGGCAAACAACTCAATATCAGGGTAATCCAAGTGTACACCCTGACCAGGAATGCTGAAAAAGCTGAAGTTGAATGGTTCTAACTAACACCTCCGAAAGATGTCTTCTTCATTATAGGGGACTGGAATGCAAAAGTAGGAAGTCAAGAAACACCTGGAGTAACAGGCAAATTTGGCCGTGAAGTACAGAATGAAGCAGGGCAAAGGCTAATAGAGTTTTGCCAAGAGAATGCACTGGTCATAGCATTTGAAATTATCCAGCCTATAAAAACGAACACCACCGTATGTGGCGGCCACACTCGCCCTCTGCAGTGGCCCACACTCTGTCTATGAAGTGTGCTTCTCTCTGAATCTGAATAAACCCCTTCTTACTCATCACTTTCGCTCTCACGGAATTCTTTCTGCCATGAGACATCAAGAATCTGAGCTTCATTAGGTCCTGAAACCAGGTACCGTGGGTTTGCTGGATTTAAGTCCCATGCACATGGGCTCAAGTCCCAGTCTGTGGTAAATGGTTTCACTGGGGTGGCAGGTGTGGGGCTGGGGCCCCTTGAGGTGAAGTCACTGAGCTGGGTCATTGCAAAGGGGTCTGGGGCTCATGCCAGCCCTGACTCTTTCTGGACCTTGGCCTGGGCCCTGTCCCTCAAGAAGAGACCCGTGTGGCCTGGAGAGCCTGAGGAGGTGGATTTGTGCTCTGTAATGAAGGATGAGATTGACACCCAGAGGGTGGGAGAGTTAGTATGGCCATCTCGATGCAACTTTTAAGGATTCTCTTCACAGCCCACCTTTCTGGCACAGTAGTTCTCAGCACCCTGGAGTGAGAGGGTCTTTGTTCACGTAGGGCCAGAACCCAGGCCTCAGTAGAACAATATGTGACTGTCATTCACATCAGCCTAGGTGTCTCAGCCCACAGCAGCTCTAGCCCTACTGACGCCCTGTGGCTCCTGACCACACTCTGCATTGTGTCTGGTCTCCAGGTCTTTATAAATATAAAGCTGTCCCCGCCCCCCCCCCC